>RJWM01001012.1:0-174315 GCA_004363535.1 Dasyprocta punctata
TCAGCCGTGAGGTGAATGTCTGACTTCCTCCACTGCCCGCTTCAGAGGAATTCTGGGAAGTGCTGGGACTGGTCAGTAGCTGTCCTCCAACTCCCATATCGAGATCCATGCGGATATCAGCTCCTTCCCTGGCAGCTGGTGACATCCCTGAGGGTATCAATAGTGGGACTGCTTAGTGTGGTAGCAGCAAGGAATTTGGCAAGGGCTGGTCCCCTGGCCGCTCCCACCTGGACACGTTGTGCACCAGCAGATGCCAGCGGGTGGCTGCTGGCCATGGTGACTCCACGAGGTGTGCCCATCGCCACCAGGCAGAGCCCTCAACTCCTTTGCTTCATCTGATACCTCCAAGTGACCTCAGTCCGTCACCAGATGGGGTCCAAGGAGATGGGCACATCGATTCAACCTGGGAAGGTTCTTGACATCATCATAGGAAAGCATTTTAGGACAGGCATGGGCTGATTTTCTAGGCAGAGTTAGAAAAGAGGAGAAAACAGGGAGGATGCTTCAGTTAAAGGGGGCACAGCTCTGATGGAGAGGCTCAGACTGCTCCATTGACAGAGGAAGGAGACCAGCTTTGTGGATTTGCTGGGTCTGGTTGATGATGATCTGGCTCTGGTTCTGGTTTCTTCACTGGCTAACACAGGTCCTTGCTTCAGTGACAGTGGAAATTAAAATGGAGGCAATCAGCACAAATTTACAGGAAAAAGCTTTAACTAGAAAGAGGAAAGAGGAGGCATGGCTCTTGAAAGATTAAAGTGGTCCCGTAGAAAAAGCAGGAAAGAGAAGATAGAAAAAGGGCTTCCGTTTGAAAAGCTAAAGGGAGCCAGGTGTGGTGGAGCATGCCTATAATCCCAGCACTTGGGAGGCTGAGGCAGGATCAGCATTGCAAGATCAAGACCAGCCTGTCTCAGAAAGCCAAACAAAAACAAAAACCTGAAGGGAGCATCGGTCTGACAAGGTGAACCAGACTGACGTGTCCTCAAAAGAACAGTGTTAAGGGGCTGTGGTGGGCTGAGGTCCAGGGAATCATTATCTCTGCCCTGGTTGAGCAGCTCTGGAGGAGGCCTCAGGACTTGATGGGCACTTTGGTTCCCATGATCTCACGGAGGGGTCATCGAGGTTCTGTGCCAGAACAGTGGCTGGAGATTCTAGATGCTCCAGAGAGGGAGTTTGGAACTAGACCTTGTGAAAGTTGGTAATCAGATGTCCCTGTTAATCCTGAAAATTGTCCCATTAATTAACTTTTTTTACATCTTTATTTTTATTAATACGTTTGCAGTACATTAATGATTACATTTTCCCTGGGTGTTGGTTCATGTACGTAACACGTCTTGTTTTTCCATTCCTTTCCACTCCTCCCTCCATCTTTTTTTGTTTTTTTTTTGTTTTTTTGCTACTAGGAATTGAACCCCAGGTCTTTGCATGAAGTTACATCTGCAGCTCATTCAAGACAGGGCCTTGCTAAGTCACTAAATTGCCTCGGGCTGGGCTTGAACTTGTGACCCTCAGCCTCCCAGAGTGCTAGGGATTGCAAGTATGCACCACCATGCCTGGCTTGTATTGCCAGCCTTCTATAATCACTGCTGACTGATTAACGTGATCGCATGCAGAGGTGAGCCGGGATCTGAACCAAAGCGTTAAGGTAATAAAAGAGAGAGCTACAAATGAAGAGCACAATTTGTTCTGCCTTTAATTACCCAATGGACATCTGTAAATTTAATTGAAGTGTTGTTGTTATTTTTAGCAAAAGCAGCTTTGCAAGTCCCTCGGAAGAAAACATCAGATCAGGGCTTGCTGACATATCTCCACAGTGGCCCGAGGCTCCCCAAAAGACTGGAAAAGGAGCTCTGTGCTTCTTTCTGCCATTTAACAAATATTGTTTTTTCAGTAGGATCTCTTCTTCCTCTTCATTTCCAAATTAGACTATATAGTTCTTTTCAAATTCTGTTGGTGGGTCTCGATTCGGTATTCTAGGATTTGCATGCATTCTCCAGGACATGAGGGAGGTCTTCAATATGTCCTCGGTGTTTCCTACAAACTATACTTTTTTTTTTTTTTTCAGCACCGGAGATTGAACTCAAAACCTCGTGCCTGTCAGACGGGCGCTTAAGTCACTGAGCCAAACTCCCAGTCCTGGTATTTTTGAGGCAGGGTCACCTGTGTGTCGCTCAGGCTGGCCTTGCGCTGGCGTTGTAGCCCAAGCCAGCCTTGAACTCACAACACTCCTCCTACCTCAGCCTCCCAAGTGCTAGGATCAAAGGTGTGCGCCACCACACCCAGCTAAACTATACTTTTTTGATATGGTTATACTTTTGTTTGTTTGTTTTTTCAGACCAGGTCTTGCTGTGTAGTCAGGCTGGCCTTGAACTCACTGTGTAGCCCAGGCTGTCCTCAAATTTGCAGTATTCCTCCTGCCAGTCTCTTGAGTGCTGGGGTGACAGACAAGTGCCACCATAGCTGGTGTAAGGCTGTACTTACTAACTAAACAATATCTTCACCTCCAAGTGGCATGTATATTGATCACTTCTGATTAGCACTCTTAACCTGAAATACATGGCGATGTAAATAACTTATTACATGATAAAATAATTGTTTAGAAGGTAGAATCTTCTGCTACTTGGAATTCATTTGGGAAATGATACCGAGGAGAGGACAGCATTGTGCTGCAGCCACACTGTCAGTGTGGATGGTCCTTCAGACAATTCACGACATCACTGTCACTGTAAAAACGTCTTCTGCAGTAGCTGTGCAAACCTGTGATTATGAAGCATGAAAAGCCCATTTTGTGTTCCACTGTGCCTGGGGTTTGATGGCCCCTGAGGCCTTAGATCATCCTAGGTCTCTAAGCCTAGACAATAAAAATTGTCATCCTGCCTTTATACCAAACTGGGCTACTGAGGTTGGCAGCCAGGCGGATTTCCAGAGTCCTCTTCCAGACAGCCGCATGGGGAAGTTCCGGGCTGCAGTCTGGGGAGCCATCAGCACTGTAGAGATGGAAACTGCAGGCGACAGCTACTTAGGTGGCTTACCTCTGCATTCACTCACTTGGTAGAACTTCAGCCAAGGTGTCCTGAGTGCTGCTGACTGCACCTGCAGGGACTACCGTGGTGACTGTCGCTGTGGGCGCCCTTAGGAATCGCACGGCCTCAAGGGAAATCAGGTCTGCATCCATGACCTCAGGACGTGGCACGGACTCCCGGCCAGAGGTTGGGAGAATGTGTTATGGGGCACACGGGAGGGAGTAAAACGTTCCGGGAGGGAAGAGGTGGCCTGGGGAAGAAGGATTTGCAGGTGCGGAAGAAGGCCCGTTCTGACTTTGCACTGAAAGCACTTCAGAGGCGGAAGAGACGGCTTCCGGAGGTGTCTGTGATGAGTCTGCCACGGAGCTCCTCTTTCCAGGCCTGCACCCAGATTTCTTAACCATGCCTCCCACCCGGATCACCAGTCTCGGGTCAGCCGGTTTTCTGGCGCAGCAGCAGTGGTCCTTCTCAGAAGAGGTGTCACCTGGGGTCTGGGCAGACAGGCAGATTCCCGGGTGCCGACCCAGATGGCCTCAACCTGAAACTCGCAATTTGACCCGATATCGATTCCAGGCTGGAAGCCTGGGTGCTATCACCCCGAAACTCTGGGGCAAAAACAGAGGAAGAGAACGTTCTAGGTTACTTTCTGAGCTCCAGGCCAGAAGGGAGGAACCTGCCTCTGCGTCCTAGGGAGCGAGTTCCGACCCGCCTCGCAGGCCCAGGGCGTGGCGCTGACCTTCGAGAGTTTCGGTCTCGCGTACCGGCTGCTGAGTCCCAGGGCTCGCTGCCTCCTGCCGGCAGTGGGCCGGGCGTTAGCCTCGCAGGCACAGGGCCGGCTCGGTAGCAACCGGGCTTGGTTATTGGGGCAAGCGGGGAGGCCCTCCGGGGCCCCAGAGCAGCCGCGCCCAGCCCGGGGCGGGAGGCGCCGGGTCATCTGACCGAGCAGGCCCGGGTCAGGTGATCGTGGCGGGGCGCACTTAGACGCAGACGGAAGCGCAGCGCAACGTGCAAGGGGCGCGGCGGGATCGGGTCATGCGGTCCCCTCGGCTGCTCCCGGGGCTGCTGCTACCGCTGCTGCTGCGAGCCGTGCGGCCCTCGGTCGTGGGTGCCGCGCCCTTCGCGCCCACCTGGGAGTCGCTGGACGCGCGCCCGCTGCCCAAGTGGTTCGACGAGGCCAAGTTCGGCGTCTTTATCCACTGGGGCGTGTTTTCCGTGCCCAGCTTCGGCAGCGAGTGGTTCTGGTGAGCGCCGTGGCCCCGCTCTCCTCGCACCCCACTTTGCGCCCCCTCCCCACCCGCGGTCCCCGACACAGCCCGGGTCGCCTCGTGATTCTCCCGGCGTCGTCGCGGGTCGGTTTCCCCCGCCAGGTTTCGCCGCGCTTGGCCTTTCCTGGTGTCGGTGGTGCAGCGTCTGGGCTCCGTGCTTGGTGCAGGGTGCGCGGTTTTGTTCTTGTTTTTCTTCTGTCTGCCCGCGAGTGTGGCCGCGCACTGTATCGCGCCGGGCTTCGCAGCCTCTCGAGAGTTGCACCCGGGATCTCGGTCGGTTTGTGAGGCAGCCGTGGATTTGTGTTTCCCGAAACTCAGACCGGTCCGTGGTGGTTATGCCGCCGCCACCTGGGTTGCTGCCTTTCTCCCTGAAGACTGGTTCAGACACTTCTGCGGTGTGCAAATGACTGTATATTTGCACACACATTGGTGGGATTTTGTTTTGTGTATTTTGAGAGTCTCCTTAAGGCGCCCAGGTTTAAACTCCTGGGTCTTTAACCCCTGAGTCCCAGGGACCCCCCCCACTGAGTAGCTAGGACCACAGGTGGGGGCGACCACACTCAGCGTTTGCACCCTGGTTATTTATGTTGAAGTGTCAGCCTGCCTGCCTCTAGGCATTTTTAAAAGGATTTTTAGTTGGTTGGTTTGTTTGGTTTTCTTTTTTGGTACCAGGAATCGAACTCAGGACCTTGTGCTTGCCAGACAGGTATTGTGCCCTACAGTTATAGCCCCAGCCCCCACCCTTTTGACAGTGTTTGTGCTATTCAGGCTGGCCTCAAACTCACAGCGATCCCCAACCTCAGTCTCCCTAGCATTGGAATTTTTAAAAAAGAGTTTGAAAAGGGTGTGCATAATGCACTTTAGGTTTTGTCTTGAGATTTGTTTTTTAAAAAGTGTATGTAATCTCTTGACTGGTTATGTACACCTTTCCTGATTGGTTGCTTCAAGTCTGAAGTTCTTCAGATAGAGTTGTTGTCCCCTATATATGCATGCGTGGGTAGATATGCATGTGTGTATTTGTGCTCACTTTCTGCCCGTTTCTTTTGTAGTTCAGCTTTTTTTAAATGTACGTTTATTGGCCCATGTTTGCTGTGAACAGTGCTCACACTCCTCGTGGGCAGCTGGTGCACGGACACAGCACCTCTTCATTCTTGTTTGCTTCCTCTTTCTCTCCCTTTCCTCCCCCGCCTCCGTCTCTAGTTCCTCTCCCCATCCACGGAGGATCTATCTCTGTGTTTTGTACTATCATTGTAGTTTAATTTTAAAAGCAAAAAAACGCAGGCTGGGGCCGTAGGTTCGTCAGCCCAGACAACACCTTGCCCCAAGACAATCCTAATAGTGGGTTGCTAGGACAGTGGGGTGTCATACATTAAGTTGCTAAAAAGGTATAAATAAACCCCCCTGCAGTGAGGGGCAGTTCCTTGCATCCCATCTGGAGAGTAAGGTCTCCACCTGTCCCCAGCTTTGTCTCTTTTATTTTCTCTTTCTCTTCGCATGTGTTGTGGTTGATACATTGTGTGAACTTGAGAAGTTTCGGAGTTCAAGAGACTCAGCAGGGAGCCAGAGTTCTTACTTTGCAAATATCCTCATCCTGTGCAAGAGGAGAGCAAGCCTGCCTTGGGGTGGGGTGTGGGGGGTGGTAGCCTGTGTACAATAAAACGGAGGAAAAGAGGCTTGCCCTGCCCCTCTTTTGCTCTGGCTGCTTTTGCTGGCTGCTGCCTTGAAGTGCAGCCCTGGTGCCATGCCACCCTGCCTTGGAACCAGCGGATGATGGACTGTGTGGGAGACAATTTGAGTGACTCCCCTTGAATGCAGAAGAATTGCTGTACCTTTGATTATATCAAGACTTATTTCCTTATACTGATATGTACAGAGCTGACTATGGTATTTTCTTCTCTCCAACTGGTTCTAAGCATTGCAAATAAGGCTAACCAGGTACTGGTATGTAATCTTGAAAGTCATCAGACAGGTTCCTGTTTCCTCCCATAGTGCTCTCTATAAAATATATAGGCACAGCGGGATGGTACAGTCAGTCAGCTCCAGGAATGTCAGCTGGGTATGAGCCTCGAAAAAGAGGCTATGTGTCCCCAAGGGACAAAGTTTAGATATCAGAAACTGAAGCAGCAGCCTCCAAAAACAACTCAGTTGCTACTTTGATTGGGTTATGTAAATTAATCTCTCTGCATATCTTTATCACTGCATTTTGCAGAGATGTCTTTTTCACTACCTGGCCAGCCAGCTCAAGTTACTCATGTAGTTCCCACTATCCTCACTGTCACTCATTCTGGAGCTATCCACTTCTTCACAAGATGATAACTTCTGGGAAAGGCCTAGGATCAAGGCCTTTGTCTGTACATCCTCATGAGGATTAGACTGAGGACCCCTTGGCTGCCCTTAACTTTGAATATGTCTCGGTGTCTTTACTCTTGCATGGGTTGCATTGGAGGTGGTAGATTGGAATTAACTTGCCAGGATTCCAGTAACGTCTCAGTGGGATTATAAATATAATTTCTTGGGTTGTGAGGAAGACTAGAGAAAGGATTACAGTACTTGGATTACTGTACTCAGTATTTGGGATTACAATAGACTGAAACCTCCACAAACAGTGAGCTAACTAAACCTTTTCTTCCTTTGAGTGTTGGGTATTTTGTACTGGCATCGAGAGAAAAGTAACCAAGACAAGCTGCATGTGTCGAGGCAGCATCTGTGTTGTAGCTGTGAGACACGGGGAAAGTACACCCGGGACTGTAGACAGGACAGTGCTCGCCGTGACCCTGAGTGGTCTTAGCAGTCTTCAGAGCCTTCTGGTCATCTTTGGAGTGCATTGCTGACTGTGGGTTTGCTTACCCTGTGGAAATTCAGGAACGGAGGGGAGATGGACAAAGTGGAGGGTGGGGCAGACATGGCTTGCGTAAGCTCCGTGAGGACTCGCACTGCTGGGTTGTCCAAGATGCTTTAGATGTGCTTTTCTTGTGAAGCTTTGCAGAAGCAGTTTGAGCTCAGTGTTGTGCTCAGAGTGAATACAAGTCATCTCAGTGTGTGTGTGTATGTGTGTGTGTGTGTGTGTGGCACTGAGGGCTGAACCCAGGGCATTCACACTGATCCACGGTTCCCACTCCGCTTTCTGTTTTTAAATGTTGAGACCATGTCTTACTAAGTCTCTAAGTGACTAAGGCTGGGCTTGAACATGTGATTTAAAAGTGAAGAATTAAGAGAATGTGTTGACTAGAATGTTCTAGTTTGTGGCAGACAAGATGTCACAGGAAATAGGTGGAAAACAGGAGGGGTGCTTTGGTTTACATAAGATTTCCTTAGGGCAAAGTCTAAGTGAAGGGGAAGTAACAGAGGGTCCTGGTGGCGTTCAAGGAGGGGTAGATGTCAGACGGACCTGGGGTGATTATTTCAAAGATTTGTGCCTATGCTATTCATGCGCTGTCTTCTCTCCTCCTGTAGGTGGTATTGGCAAAACCAAAAGATACCAAAATATGTGGACTTTATGAGAGATAATTATCCTCCGGATTTTAAATATGAAGATTTTGGACCACTCTTTACTGCAAAATTTTTTAATGCCAGCCAGTGGGCAGATATTCTTCAGGCCTCTGGTGCCAAATATATCGTCTTGACTTCCAAACATCATGAAGGTGAGTATGCGCAGCAGATGTAGACAGATGCGGCAGTGGCAAGGAGATGTGAATAAGAGACTAGAGCAGAGTGGTCATTGGAATCAGTTCTGTGTTGATGGTCACCGGAAGTGGAGACTGACATTTGCTTATAATTTAAGGACCACATGTTCTGCCTACATTGGGGGCCATAAGGGATACAGACAGATCGTATGCACCACAAAACAAGAGGAAAGGTGGTCACAGTTGGTTATATGCATATTTAATAATATTCCAAAGTTTGCTTAAAGCTATTTGAAGTGGGATGGATATTGCCCTTTGAAATTTACTATTAGAAAGGAATACCTCTCTCTCTCTCTCTGTCTGTCTCTGTGTCTCCAGTACTTGGGATTGAACCCAGGGCCTTCACACTGAGCTACATCCCCAGTCCTTTTTATTTTTTATTTTGAGACAAGGTCTTCCTATGTCACTAAATTGCTCGAATTTATGAAAGTACTTGCATTACAGAAATGTGCCACCATACCCAGCTTCTTGGCTTTTTTGCTGTATCGTTTTGTTTGTTTGTTTGTTTTTGTTTTTTGAGACAGGGTCTAGCTATGTCGACCCGGCTGGCCTCAAACCCATGGCAATCCCCCTGCTTCAGCCTTCCAAATGCTAAGATTACAGATGTGTGTCACCACGCCTGGCCATTTGCTTTGTCCTAGTTCATTATGCAAAGGCACTGTGTGAATTACAATTCTGTGGTTTTGCACCATTGTGTGTGTGTGTGTGTGTGTGTGTGTGTGTGTGTGTCTCCTGGGTGGCTGTCATGACTTCTGTCTAGATTTTTCCCCAAAGCCTCACTGGGTCATAGGAGGAGCTTTTCAGAGGTGGCAGGATCTAGAGTGTATGATGTTGGGATTAAAGATGCTGTGGTTGATTCGTGGAGTGATGCTAGGGTTACAGGTGCCCCGTCCTGAGTATGAATGCTACCCATCCTAAGGGCAGTAGCCTGGATAGAACATAAGGGACAGGAAGAGGGCTGCTGTTGTTGTCACTTATGATTTTCTGCTTGCTGCCTTCTGCCTGCCTTGATTTGCCATGGACTGTTTCTCCTCTGCGATGCCCCTCTGCCATGCCACTCTGCCTTAGAGCCAGCTGACTACGAACTGAGACCTCTACAAGCTGTGAGCCAAAATATACCTTTCCTCCTTTAACTTTGGGTGTCTGGTATTTTGTCTTAGCAATGAGAAAAGTGACTGACATGTGGCCAAATGGTGCAAATGGAGGATGAGTTGCTCGAGCTGAAAGCAACACAGATTGCCAGGAAAGTAGTTACAGAACTCTAATGTGCTGAGAAGAATGTATAAAACACAATACAGTGCTCCTATGTTAAGAGGATAGAGTTGGACGAGGTCGGACACAGCTATAACCCAGCACTCTGGAGGCTGAAGAAAGAGGACCACAAGTTCATGGCTAGTTTGAGCTCCATAGTGACCCTGTCCCAAAACATCCCAAACCACTCAAAACAAAACAAAACCCAAAAATACAAATCAAACAGAACACCAAAAATTGGTTGGACTTCACCCAATACAACTCAGTATCTATGAGACCAAGGAAGCTATCAACAGTTCTTGTCCTAACCTCATACTAATTCACTAGGTAATTTCCTTTGCATGACCTCCTCTGCCTTAATGTATGAAATTTTGCCTCATTTTTTTTCCTCCAAGGGTGGGAATGGAGTAGGAGGAGAAAACCAAAACAAAATTCTGGAATTATCTTAGACTAGTTTTCCCCCTTTGCTATAATCTGGTAGCTTCATGATTTTCTTCATCAGATTTTTTTTTCTGCTAAGATGGATATTTATAAATCCTATTTACTTAGAGAACTTGTTGGTTTCCTAATATCTAGGAACTTCCGGAAGCTGTGTGGCACAAGTGATATACAAGTTGTACTTAAAAAAAGTACGGTGAATGTTTTACGTTTTAAAAACTGTAATACAACTCTTGGAAGACAGAGGCAGAAGGACTGTCATGAGTTTGAAGCTGGCCTGGGCCACACAGTGAGTTCAAGGCCAGACTGGACTACACAGTGAGACCCCGTCTCAAAAAACAACAAAAAAACAAAAACAAAACAAAAAAATTGATACAGTAAAAGACATGCTGTCAATGACCTTCCTCCAAATACAGCCTGCCCTTGTGCTGAACATGTTGATACCATCATTCTTGCCACTTTCCGAAGCGGTTCTAGACCTTTTTCGTGACTGTTTCCAGTTGTGCTGTGGTGGCTGCCTCACTGTCCTGAATCGATTCAAGATGTTTACCGTTCCTGGTCATTTTGACTTTGGAGAAGAGCCAGGAGCTGCACAGTACCAGATCCAGTGGGGAAAAAAAAATGGATGAGGGCATATCATAATATTTTTATTTGACAGAAATTGTAAATATTTTTAATCAGTTCAAAAGACAGTCACAAAAGGGGACTTCCAGAACTGGTTCAGAAAGAGGCAGGAGCACTGGGATAAGTGTGCACCACGACTGGGGGAGGGTGGTGGTATTCTAAGGAGAATTAATGGCAGTGTGTCTTTTACTCTAATCTTCAGATTTTTAATTTTAAAATTCACCGTATATTTTGATCATACTGTATATGAGTTTTTTAAAAAAACTGAAACATAATCAAATTGTAATCTTGATCTAGTCCACATTTGTAAGTTTTCAAGGATGCGCTTTGTCAGATGTTTTTATTGCTTGTGGAAAGTACACTGTTGGATTGTGTGGGGAAACTCTGGGTGACTTTCCGTGGTGATGCTGATCTGAAGACCCATGTGGTCGGGCACTGTCGGACACTAGGGCTTCTTGCCTGACAATAGCTGGTCAAACTGAGCATTTTATTTATTTATTTATTTTCATTTTTAAAGCATATTGCAATGTTTAATCTTTAGAGTATGTACCTAATAACAGAGATTCAAAGTGTAAAAAAGTAAAATTGATGCAATTAAAGGGGAAGATAGGAAATCCAACAATCAAAGTCAGAGATTTAACTATCCTTCTCCCAGCAATTATTGGAAAAACTAGCAAAATATCAGTTGTCGCGCGCTTGTCCCGGCCGGCAGGAAAAACACACGACACCGTGCAGCAGTAGGCAAGCTTTAATCGTCCCCGGAGAGGTACGCCCGAGAAGCCTCACACGCGTCCGTCCATGACGGCTCCTTCCGTGCTTCTCCCGCCCGAGAAGCCTCCTATGCGTCCGCTCCCAGCGGCTCCTTCCGTGCTTCTCCCCACGCGCAGGGCGGGAACCCACATAAATACCGTCCCAACATCCAATCACATCATCTCAGGGGATACACTCTCATTGGTTAGCGTCATTAATTGCCAGGTAGACATCATCCGAGGCGGGGTTACAAATAACCAGAAAACGGGAAATGAGCGCCAACTTGGCTCACTCGACGGGCGGGGCAATCTAGCTCAGGCCTCAGCTCCTACATACAGGCCTCACGGCAGAAGCACATCTCCGAGGATGGCTCCCCACAATCAGTAAAAATATAGATGATCTAAACACTAACCACTGCCTGGAACTAATTGATAGGGTACTACGCTTACCCAACAGCAACTGCAGTACATGTATTTCTATTTCAGCCATAAAACAAACCTAAGTATTTTTACAAGTTGTAATTATACAAAGTACTATATATTCTTAGACTACAACGAAGGTAAATTAAAAATCAATAGGAAAATACTGTACCTAGAAAGATCTCAAGTGTTTGGAAAACAACATACTTCTAAATATTCTGTGGGATCAAGAAAACATTACAAGGGAAGTTGGAAAATATTTTGAGATGAATAATGATGAAAATAAAATATATTAAACTTTTCAGGATCCAGTTAACACACTGATTAAAGGGAAATTGATAGCTTTAGAGCAACATACAGATAGATAAATAGGTAGATAGATAGATAGATCTATATATATGTCTTAAATTAAGGTTCTAAGGTGTCTGAATTAAAACATAGAAAACTGAGCATTTTAAAATAAGACCTTCAGTACTGACACTGCTTTGGTTGCTACAAACATCTTTGAAATGAGTGCAGGCTATTTAGAAATCTCATAATGAATCTAAAGAGTGAGTCCATCTTAGACTTGTCTTAATTTATTATGAGTAAAGTGATCCACAAAGCATCCTATTATTGTCTATTTGCAAAGATTCTTTTGCACTTCAGTGGGATAGTAACAGGCACTAGTTGAAATTTTGAGACATTTATAAAAGTATTTCTTAAGTGTTTCTGTTATGTATCTCTTCTAACACATCTAAATAGAACAACTACCAATCTAAGTGAAAATTTTTGTTAAAATGTGAATTATTTCAAAGCACACATATAATGGTATGCATTGTTTTTCTTAGTTGGTAGAGTCTTCTTTTGGGTAAAGAGCAGCATCTAAACTTGTGACTTTAGGGTAAGATGAGATTGCAAATGGTGGATATATTTTAAAGCAAAAAACTAGTTGGAAATAATGTGTTCTCCCCTGTAGTTAAATAAGCTATCAAGCTAAAGAAGATTTACTACACATGATCACTAGTAGTCTGAGAGCACACTAAATAAAAATAGATAATTCTAAGGCAAAGGCAACATACCCTAATCTTAGGTTGAGGAGACAGATAAGAATCTTGAATGATAAATAGCGGTGGTCATCATCTGGCTTACTAGACGTGAAAGATGTTTCTATGTTAGCATTGGTTTGCTCTTGCTGGTTGCTTATTTGACGTTAGACCCTGTGCTAGCAGTTGGCTGGGATATAACTGGGGTGTTGCAGACATGATACTACTACCCCAAAGATTTCAAAGTCGAAGAGAAAAAATATGAAGCCGGGCGTGGTGGCGCACGCCTTTAATCCCAGCACTCGGGAGGCTGAGGTAGGCGGAGCGTTGTGGGTTCGAGGCCAGTTTGGGCCACAACGCGAGCGCAAGGCCGGCCTGAGCTACATAGTGCGACCCTGCCTCAAAAAACCAGGGCTGGGAGTTTGGCTCAGTGCCTTAAGCGCCTGATAGCTAAGACTATGCAGATGAAACTTTCCTATAAAAATCTCCACCTTGGGCCGGAAGTTTGGCTCAGTGCCTTAAGCGCCTGCCCTGGCAGGCACGAGGTTGTGAGTTCAATCCCCGGTGCTGCAAAAAAAAAAAAAAAAAAAAAAAAAAAAAAAAAAAAAAAAAAAAAAAAAAAAAAAAAAAAAAAAAAAAAAAAAAAAAAAAAATCTCCACCTTATCCTGTCTAAATTCTCATTTGTTTCTCTTATGAAAGCAGAGTGTATGTTACGAAAAAGATGCCATGAAACAGTTATTTGTAGAAACAGTTATGTATCGATCACATCTGACTTGTGCTGCCTTTTTTTTGGTAGAAGTTTATTAAAGTAAAATGGCTAATGCTTACGAGAGTGTTTCATATCACTTCTTAGGCTTTACCATGTGGGGTTCGGAGTATTCCTGGAACTGGAACGCTGTAGATGAGGGGCCGAAGAGGGATATTGTCAAGGAACTCGAGGTGGCTGTCAGGAACAGAACCAACTTGCACTTTGGACTGTACTATTCCCTTTTTGAATGGTTTCACCCACTGTTTCTTGAGGATAAATCCAGTTCCTTCCATGAGCAAAAGTTTCCAGCCACTAAGATGCTGCCAGAGCTCTACGAGTTAGTGAACAAGTACCAGCCTGAAGTTCTGTGGGCTGATGGGGACGGAGGTGCCCCGGCTTCCTACTGGAACAGCACTGGCTTCTTGGCCTGGCTGTATAATGAAAGGTGTGTGTGCTATTAGATGCCATTGTTGCCTCCTAAAATATGCATGACATTTGAATTCCCAGGTTTCTTGAAATATTTCCTTTTAGGCTCATTCATGTATGAGATTGTAAATCGGGGGTGTATTGAAAGTGTAGAACTACTGGAAAGCAGTGTGTTTCTCTCCCTCTGGCAGGAATCAGTGTAGGTAATGTTGTTGGCAGTATCGCTATTTACTGAAAATAATTGGGTAAACAAATGGGGGAGTCAAGTACAAACCAGTTGTCTGATTTTGAAATCAGACTAAAAAATATCACAAGATCAAGAATTTAAAAGTCCAGGACTCATTTTCTGGGTCTCTCTTTTCATCTTCTACTCTGGCCCATACTTCACGGCTTCTCATTATGTGCTTTTCAGTTCTTCTCCTTCCTTTTGGTTGTTGTTGTTTGGTGGAGAAAAGGCCTCCCTGTAGTCCAGGCTGGCCTTGAACGTGCTGTAATCCTCCCGCCTCAGCCTGATGCTAGGATTACAGGTGTGCACCACCACACCCGGCTCGCACTCCTTTTTACCCTCTTACTTTTCCATAGTTGCCACTCTGCCTGTGTCCTCTTTTCTTTCATCCTCAGCATCCTTGCCTCTTCCTATTCTTTCCTTGCATGCTCAAGAGTGAGAGACCAGGGAGGGCTGAGTGAACTTCTCCATTAGGCTTGAAGGATGTGACCCATATTTACATTTGTAAGTAGAAAGCACTTGGTATTGTGTTATGAAGTCAGGCAGCTTTCAGGGTCCACAAAAGGCACAGATACAAATGTTCTGGAGAACTCTTTTCTTCAGAGTAGCTGAGATGTGGTGTGGGGTACCACACTCAGCTTTTGGGGGCGCAGTACTGGAGATTGAACCCAGGGTCTCATGTGTGCTAGGTAAGCACTCGACTGCCGAGCTCCATGCCCAGCCCTGCAGAGAACCCTGGATACCAGAAACAGCAGGGTTTTGCGGAACTCCTCCCAAGGGAAAAGGTAAAAAATGTGAGAATATTTCACGTGTGGTCAACACTCAATTTTTCTGAGATTTTTTAATGTTAGGCACAGTTATAAGAGAAGGTTGAGAATATATTTATGAGATTATATAGTTCTTGCAGAAGAAAATGTCTTGAGTATAAATACCATGTACTATATGGGAGGGGGGCTTCAAATAGTATAGGAAACACTTGTGAGTGTTATTTGCACTGGTGTGTTGGGCTGTTTTACACTAATTACATTTATTCTAATAATGAGAAAATTCATTATTCATTCTTCACATAAGCTAGGTAATTTGCCATAGGACTGGGAATTGGAAAGTGGCAGAGCTAGGACTCTAATCAGCCCAGGTCTGTTTGATTTCAGAACCATGGGCTTCCTGTTGTGTATATTATGCCATGATCATTTTTCAGGAGTGGGTTCAGGTGGACCTCTCTTCAGTGATATTTTTTGTGTGGGTGTGTGTTAAAAAAAAGAAACTTTAAAAAAATTATACTTTTCATTTCAGCCCAGTTCGGGACACAGTGGTCACCAATGATCGCTGGGGAGATGGCTGCATCTGTAAACATGGTGGCTACTACACCTGCACTGATCGCTACCACCCAGGGCATCTGTTGTTACATAAATGGGAAAACTGCATGACAATAGATAAGTTTTCCTGGGGCTACAGGAGGGATGCTGGGATCGCTGATTATCTTACAATCGAAGAACTGGTGAAGGTATAGTAAGATGTCTAGAGACTGTTTCTGTCATATTCTTAGTGAGGTTGTGTGGGGAATATTTCTTATAATTTGGGCAGCTCAATGGCCCACAAACACAGGGCATGTATTAACTCATGGAAAATGGAATTTTTTTTTTAAATCTATTTAAGAACTGTACTCATTCTTACATTGGTAGCAACTTGTGGAAACAGTTGCATATGGAGGAAATCTTCTGATGAATATTGGGCCCACGCTAGATGGCACCATTTCTGCAATCTTTGAGGAGCGATTAAGACAAATGGGGACCTGGTTAAAAGTCAATGGGGAAGCCATTTATGAAACCCACACTTGGCGATTCCAGAATGACACTTTCACCCCAAATGTGTGGTAAGTCTTTGGCCCTTGAGCACTACTTGATAGAGGAAAGCATTTAAAAATTCTCAGAGATAAAGAGAACTGGATAGAAAAGAATTTGGATGAATCTATTTATCCAGCACAATTTCCAGCTTTACCCAAGAGAAGGAAGGGGAAGAATTATCATGTTTTTGAATACTTAATATTTGTCTGATTCTGCCTGCATCATCTCCAGATTTGTCCTAGTGGCAGACACATTTTAGCCAAACATAGTCAGCTTTTATGAAACTGTAAGCCATTCAGGTAAGTGAAAAAATGCTAAGTGGTTTAATGTAAAACAGACTATTATTTAGTCTGCTCAGTAAATTCTAACTTTTGCAGAAGTCATGTGTCATCATATTAGCAAACAAGAGGTATCTGAGAGCAGAGAAAATAGGGGTTTAAAATCAGCCAAAATAGAGACTATTAGGGCTGGGGGAATAGCTCAGTGGCACAAGCACCTGCCTGGCAAGCACAAGGTCATGAGTTCAATCCCCAGTACCAAAAAAATAAAAAAACAGCAACAAAAAAGAGAATATTCCAGGAAAGTGTCAGAGGTAAGAAGCACTAGGTATCTCTCCCCCTACCTAGACAACAGTTATGTTGGTGTTAGATGGCCAGCAGGTAAAAGAAAAGATACTGAACATCATGCTTCATTAGGAAAATGCAAATAAAAACTGCAGTGAGCTTGGTTTTGTGGCACTCACCTGTAATCCAGCACTCAGGAGACTGAGGTAGAATAGCAAGTTTGAGGCCAGGCTGGGGTACACAGCGAGACCCTGTCCCAAATGACAACAACACCACAAACTGGCCACTGTGTTCTCTTTCTCAGTGGCCCGTACTCTGCAGAGTATACTTCTCTTCGTATCTTTAATAAATGTAAAATCTCATTAAACAACAAATAGACAAACTACACGATATCTCTTCACATCTACTAGGATAGCTACTGTTAGAAAAGAAACGAGATGGCAGTAAGGGTGTGGAAATCTTGGAACCCTGGTGTACTGTTGTTGGGAATGTAAAAGGGAGAGTGGCTGTGGGAAATAATATGGCATGTCCCCCCAGAATTAAAAATAGACTTACTCTGTGAGCCCAGTAATTCCACTATGTTCATAGCAGAACTATATTCACAGTAGTTGAAATGTGGAAGCAACACAAGAGTCCATTTACAGATGAATGAATAAGCAGAAGGCAATATGTGTGTATACCCCGGGGTGTACATAGTCTCGAAAAGGGAGGAAATTCTGACACATGCTGTAACATATATAAACTTTCAGGACATTGTGTGAATTGAAATAACCTGGTCACAAAAAGAGAAATGTAGGAGTCCATTTATATGAAGTACCTAGCACTGTCACATTCATAGCGTGGAGTCGTACAGGGTGGAGAGTTACAGAGACAGACAGTGGTGTTGGCCGCATAGCATTACACATGTATTCAATACCACCAAACTGCATACTTAAAAATGTTCAAAATGGTAACCAGGCGTGGTGGTGCACGCCTTTAATCCCAGCACTCTGGAGGTTGAGGCAAGAGGTTCATTTTGAGTTCAAGATCAGCCTGGGCTACAAAGTGAGTTCAAGGCCAACCTGAACTGCATAGTGAGACCTTGTCTCAAAAAATAGGGCTTACAGCCAGGTGTGGTGGCGCACGCCTTTAATCCCAGCACTCGGGAGGCTGAGGTAGGTGGAGTATTGTGAGTTCGAGGCCGGCCTGGGCTACAACGTGAGTGTAAGGCCGGCCTGAGCTACATAGTGCGACCCTGCCTCAAAAAAGTAGGGCTGTGTTTGGTTCAGTGGCTTAAGCGCCTGTCTGGTAGGTGTGAGGCTGTGAGTTTGATCCCCAGTGCCGCAAAAAAAAAAAAAAAAAAAAAAAAAAAAAAAGGCACAAAAGAACAGCATTATTTCAAGTGATTTAAAAACTTTTTACTTGTTTATACTATTCCAATGAACTTAGATCTGAAGTCTCTAAAATTATCTAAACCAACTTTTTTTTTTTTCACCTAATACTTTCTTGAAAAGCTTTCTCTCAGGCTTCTCTGAGCTTGGGAGGGTTCTGTGTGTCAGTGAGTATCTGAATCAGTCTGTGGCGTGCTGGCTTTATTTTATTTTTATTTTTTTTGCCTTGAATTCATTTTTTAAAAAAAATTTTATTTTTCCAAATCCATTTTATTTGGAGAAAAAGAAAAAACAAACCTAAAAATTTCAAGACATGTCAATCAGGGGGCAACAATGGCACATACATTGCACATTGTCATCCCCAAATCACTCACCCCAGAGCATAAGACATCTGCATTCAGTTGTCCGAACAAATAGGCGTGCTGGCTTTGGTGCAGCATCTAGATATATGTGAGTGCAGTATTAGTGAAGGTACGCAGTGCTGTTTGATCATTGTGGATTAGAAATTTAAGTGGCATGCCTTTAATCTCAGCACTCAGGAGGCTGAGGCAGGAGGATTGCCATGAGTTCAAGGCCAGCCTGAAATACATAGTGAGTTCAAAACCAGCCTGAAATACAAAGCAAGACCCTATGACACACACACACACACACACACACACACACACACACAAAAGCGAAGTTAAACAAAATGTTGTGCTCAGTGTTACCTAACTTAAAATTAGAGGATATTGCCAGCTCACTAAAGAAAATAAAGTAAACAAATTTAGACAGAAGCAAGAAGTTGTACAATTTTAAAATCTTGGGTTTGGGAGAAGCCACAATGAGGACTCAGTACCAACCCCTTATGCTACAGATAGTTTCTGTCCTATTTTGGAATTTGTTTCTGTGCTTGAAATTGACCATAAAGGTCTCTGGTCTGGGAGCTCATAATCATCAACCATCATTCCCGCAAGTGTTTGTTTCAATAAATAAAGATAAAAAACAAAGTTGGGTGTGGTGGCACACACCTGTAATCCCAACACTTGGGAGGCTGAGGCAGGAAGCTCTTCATAGTCTACATAGTGAGCTCAAGGCAGGCTTGAACTGCGTAGCGGGGCTCTGGCTCAAAAAACCTAGATAAGTAAGTAAAAGCCAAAATATTTCATGAGGCCTATAAAGCTAGTGTTGCGCTCCCGCCCCTTTCCTTGCTGAAGTGGCCCTGCCATCCTCCTGCCTGGGAGCTCTTTTCTGCCACCACTTTGGCCCTCTGCTGGCAGGCATCTGCACTCTCCTGGCTCAAACTTTAAAATCCTTCTGGAGTTTAGCCTGGCTCCCTGCTCCTGTTCCCAGAACAATTCTTGAAATACTTCTTGTTGGTGTTCGTAGCTTTCCTGCAGTTCTGACCTGCTGTCTGTCTCTGCTCTGGGGCTCCTGTCCATCCTACCTTTGCTACGCCTTCCTTTGGTCTCACTTTAGATCTTGCATCAGCAGCAGCTGCACCCGCCGGTTCGGCTTACTTCACGTAGCCCTTTGGCTTCCGAAGGGAGCTACAGTGCAGTGATCAGGCTATCTTCAATTCTGTCACTTTTCTCTATCCCTCACCCTTCTCTTCTTCCACATCCAGACTGGACCCTTGGTTCAGCACTGTACTTAATCCATTGTGTACACCCTGAACTCAGACCCCTCTCTTCCTCTGTTGTACGCACTTGAGCCCCACCCCGGCATCTCACTCCCTCTGACCTCCGCCAGGCCTCAGAGTGCAGTCTGAAGAGGAATCCTAGCTTAAGAAAACCATTCCCTCCCATGAATTTCATTTTAGTTGTGGAGGAGTAGGAAAGAGAAGTGCTTTTCATACCACTATGGGCTATTTTTCCTTCCCTTTTATTAAGGGAGATATTGGTAAATATTTACCACATAGAAGTAGCATTGAAAATATTTCCAAGTCTGACCCATTAATAAGGATGGGCTCTATGCTCTTTATTTTTTCTTTTCATCAGGTATACATCTAAACCTAAGGAGAAATTAGTCTATGCCATTTTCCTTAAATGGCCCATTTCAGGACAACTGGTTCTTGCCCAACCTGACGCTCTTCAGGGGGAAACAGAGGTAGGAGGAAATTTTATCTTTATTGCTCCTTTAAATTGCTGTCTAACATAATGGAATGAGAACATAATTTGCTTTAGTTTCAAGGGGTACTCTTATATCTAAGAGTAACTTAAAAGTGATTTTCATCAATGCAAATGTTTGGCCAAAACTTTTTGAAACTTTTAAGGAAAAAAAAGATACATTATCTCCATACATAGCAATGTAAATTAGGTATTATTTTTCTTAGTTACACTACGTTGTTCAGGTTCACTGCATGAATCCAAAGTGATTTTTTGTACAACTGTAATTCAGATGTTTCCCACACACACCAGCCCAGAAGACATCAGCATGAAAAGTGCTGTGACCCTACTATTTTCATCTAACTGTCATAATTACCAGGTCTGGCACTGAGTCATTTTGTAGCTTGTTCTTTAAGAACTTGATGATACTTTTGGAGGTTTTCCTTGTATCACCTTTCCAGATTTCATTTCTAATATGTGGGGTTGATCAACCAAAAAGATGAAGTTCTAATACAATGTTTAATTTCTGCTTTGAAGCCTGGATATGACACTGGTTATCTTTTAATCTTAACTGTGTTCTCTTAGCACCAATTAATATCATTAAAAGTTCATGGAATTCTGTTGATCCACCTGATACACAAAGTTTTATGCTTCAAAATAATCCTAAAATACACAGATAATCACTTATTTGAATTCATTTGATAGAGCCAAAACTGAGGGTATGAAGCAACAGCAACAATTCATTAAACTTGTGTAATATCGATCCATGGAGGTTCCTGGAAAATGTGGAGAGGAACAGTGGCTAAGAGCAGGGAGCCTTTCTCCAAACATTTTGTGTAAGAAGTGGGCAGGCCTTTGTTGGTCAGATTGGTTCTCATATACAGTATATTAGCAGATCATAGTGCAAAGAAACCAGAAATCAGTGGCAAAAGAAACCACAGAAATTATACAAACACATAGAAATTAAACAATACACTCTTGAAGAATCCATGATTCCAATAATTCTCTATCCCTGGTCCTTTCTTCAGCGTGTTCCCTACTCTTAACACTGTCTTCTAGCTTTACAATTCTTCCCCAGAATCCACACATTTATTTCCCTCTTGAGAGTGATAGAGGGACAAGATAAATGTATTCACTCAGTGGGATCAAGAATTAAAACAACCTGTGAATCACTAAGCATAAAGGAAGGAATCTTCTGTGAATAGTGCTTTTTTTTGCTAATCCCTGCTTCCTGTAGAAAGTTGGTGAGTCAAAGCAATACAAATGGAGACATTTGCATTTAAGTTTCTACTTTCAGGTAAAACTGCTGGGACATGGACAGCCACTGTCCTGGATTTCATTGAAGCCAAAAGGCATGATGGTGCAGTTGCCACAGCTAAGCATTCATCAGATGCCCAATAGATGGGGCTGGGCTCTCAAACTGACAAATGTGATCTAATGTGCTGCCGGGAGGCCAATGCTGCAGTTACCTCTAAACTTGGAAATGTCAGGTTTCTGTAACTGACCTACATGGAGAATGCGAATGTAAAACTGATCAATAAAAAAATCAAGTAACTTCTAGGAAAATTCTTTCCTATTGAATGTTCCCAATTTATGTTACCATTTTAATTTTTCAGTGCACTTTGCCATTGAAGTTTCTCCACACTGATTTTTTTTTCCCATGAGTATGTCAGAGGTAGAAATACTGTTTTAGCCTAGCTAGGAACTGTTGTGCTATCAATTGAAATCTGCCCCCCACACCTTAGATTCTTATGTTGAAGACCCAACCCCCAATGTGACTGACTATATTTGGAAAGAGCCTTTAAAGAGGTAATTAAGGTTAAATGGAGTCAGAAGGATGAGGTTCTAATCCAGTAGAACAGGTATCCTTACAAGAAAAGAGACAGTGGAGATAGAAGCACACAGAGGGAAGCCCTGTAAAAAGATATATTAAGAAGGTGACCATGAACCAGGCCAAGGAGAGAGGTGCCAGAAGAAACCCAATCTGCTGCCATCCCAATCTGGGACTTCCAGCCTCCAGAACTATGTGAAAATACATTTCTGCCGATTAAATTATTCAGGCTATGGTTTTTGTTATGGCAGCCATGGTTTACAATTTAGGTGGCATTTAATAAATTTGGGTTTACATACATTTCTAATGCACCTAGTGATTGCCTTGTATAAAAATAATTGTCTTTTCCTTTTATTTGTAAAACTAATATATGTTTACTATAGGTATTTTGAAACACAGATATACACAAAGATAAAATCACTGCTGAGATCACCAAGATTAAAATTAGGGTTTTTAGGGGGATGGTGTGGGGTGGAGATACGGCTTTTTTTTTTGAAGATAGGCTAATTTGAGGTTCAGCTTAAATTTGTATGTTTGCTTACTGATTTGTTGTCAAGCAAATGGAAGTTGAAAATTTAGTTGAAAATGAAGAAATCTATTCAGATCTCCTAGAACGCACCACAAATAATACTGATTTTGATATAAGTAACGAAAAACCAATTAAAAAACTCATTCCCCTCAACAAAAGATCATAATATGGTTGTATCTTTACTTGAAGTGCTATAGGTTTCATTTTGTCACATTAATCAAATGCAGACATATGTTTAAAAAGTCAATGAAATTAAACGCTATTATATTGTTTTCTTAATCATGCTAAGATTGAAAACTTTAAAAAAAATTAACTCCTACTTAAGTTCTTGGAACTGTCAAATATTTAAAAATATTTTTGAGGCACTTTCTCACGATGTTGCCTAGGCTGGCTTCAAATTCTAGCTCCAAAGATCTTCCTACCTCAGCCTCCTAAGTAGCTGGGACTACAGGCACATGTGACTGTATCCACTGCCACCGTTGAATATTTCAAATCATGGCACAGTATTTATGTGATTAAATACTTCAATAGCCCTAACTACCAGTTAATATTATATTGGAGATTTTCATGATATCAAAAAAACAAATAAGCAAAAAATAGGAAATAGGAAGTTAGATCTTTTGTACAGGGGAAGGGGACCAAACAATGGAGGAAGGGCAGGAGAAGAGATGAAAAGAGAATGAAGAATTCTACATACGCACCACCTCCCCAAGAGGACTGTGATCATTATGTACTGCAAACGTGTACTAATAAAGAGTAAAAATTGAAAAGGAAAAAAGGAAAAACCAAAGCCCAGACCAAACTGTTGCAGGAACTTTAACACAAAAGGTCTTTTTGTTTTTGTTTTTTAATTGTAATCACCTATTGTTCTGAAGAAAATAATTTTGAGACTAAAACTTTTCATCTGCTTAAATCACTATCATGCCCAACTTTACCTCTTAAAATTGAGAATGAAGGGAGAAAATGGAACTAGCTAAGCACAGCAGGGTTAGATGCAGGCTTTAGTTGATGTGCGGCTGTGAGGGAGCCATCTGACAAAACACGCCAGCCTTCAGCGATGCTGATGTTTTGCTTATAACTGGACATTATAAAAATATGAAACCCTAATTTAAATTAAGGCATAGCTTGCTTACATACAAAATGTACTATAACTAGATCTACAAATGTAAAACAAGATGCCAAAATGCTTCAGCAAATGCTTAAAATTATCTGTGATATGGAGAAGAAACATAAGGATGTCTTTTTTTATTTTACTATTGGAGATTGAACCTAGTCTTCACACTCAGCTACATCCCTTTCCCTTTTTTAAATTTTGAGATGGAATCTCATTGAGTTGCCTAGTTGGGACTCAAACTTGTCATTCTCCTGCCTCAGCCTCCCTCAGGGCTGGGATTACTAGGGTGTGACACCTCACTAGCTTTGTTACCTAATTAAACCAATAGTTTTTAATCTAGTTAATCCTTTCCCTAGGTTTGCTAATAGGTACAAAATTGCTCTTAGAATTTTAGTAACTTCTGATTTACTTTTAATGCCTAAATGTTGAAGGTAAACTGCCCTAAGATTATTAAAATGACTAATCCAGACATTGATGTTGATTTTACCATTTTGCATATGGATATGACTTTAATAAGATGTTATCTCATTTTCTCATCAGCACCATACTGGAGACACTGTGGTTGCTCTAAAGGTTCAGACTATTCAAATAAATACAAACTATGACAAATTTCACTTCACTTTTGTTAAGTAAAAGACTCAGATCTAAGAATCTTCCCCGATTTCCAAACAAAATAAATGCTCATATCAAGCTTTTACACAGATATAATGAACATATTTATATAAGGAAGAAAAAGAAGTTTAATTTTTTTTTTTTTTTTTTTTTTTTTTTTTTTTTTTTTTTTTTTGCTGCACTGGGTGTCAAACACAACTGCCAGGGTGGGCGCTTTAGCCACTGAGCCAAACTTCCAGCCCTAGTTTTTTTGATGCAGGGTCACACTATGTAGCTCAGGCCGGCCTTGCGCTCACGTTGTAGCCCAAGCCGGCCTCGAACTCACAACGCTCCTCCTACCTCAGCCTCCCAAGTGCTGGGATTAAAGGCGTGCACCACCACGCCCGGCTAGAAAAAGTTTTGAGCAATACCCAGGTGACCAACTCTTCGATTAAGCAGGCTTCCATTTCCTCCTTGAAGTGTGCTGAGTGATGCATGGGCTAAGTGACGGATTTCAACCCACAGGTGCGCGCTCTGGCTCTGCCCTCACTTGCTGCAGCATCCACAGACCAATGAGAACAGCCGGAAAGAGACTTCAGAAAAGGAGATAGAGACACAAGGCCACATAAAGATGAGGCAGGGACTAGGATGCTGATACTATAAGCCAAGGAACACCTGGGGCCACCAGGTGGTACAAGAGGCAAGGAAGGACTGCCAGGAGCCCTCGGGGAGCACGTCCCTAATGACTCCTTGCTTGTAATTTCTAACCCTCAGCACTGTAAGAGAATAAATTTCAGTTGTTCTAAGCCACTCCGTTGATGGGAATTTATTACAGTAACTCTAGGAAACAAATACACAGTCATTAAAATAATAGTTACTGAACTGATTATGGCAGTTGAACATTTAATATAATCATAATTATGTAAGCTAATGTCATGCGTGAAGAACTGTAGTTTTTATGAAAGCCAAGTTGAATACTTTGGAACCCAGGTTAAAGTTTGTTGCGTTTTGTTGTGGTTTGGCTCAGGAATGTTTCCCAAAAGCTATGCACTATGCTGGGGTGCTGATTCCCAGCGGAAGGGTTTCTGGAAGGTGATTGGATCCACCTTCATTGGCGGATTAATCCGTTGATTATTCACAATTCCGCGGCATTACTGGGAGGCGATGGAAATATAGGAGGCGGGCTTCAGTTGAAAGGAGTGGCTCATGGGGTGAGCCCCTGCGGACTGTTCCTGGCCCCTTCCTTGCTGGCCTTTTCTCTGTGCTTCCTGGCCACCACAAGGTAAGCAGCTTTACCGTGTCCCTCCACCAGGTTTCTGCCTTCCAGGCCCAGAAACAATGGAGCCAGAAGACCGTGGATTGAAATCTCCGAAGCTGCACCGAAGTAAATCTTTCCTCCTTAAATTGTTTTTCTCATGTATTTTGGCACAGTAATGGAAAGCTAACACACCTTTAAATGCTGGGGAAAAAGTTATTGTAAGCAAAATAGTACTAAAAGATGGGAGAATATAATACAGATCTACAAGAGTTCTGCATTTCTGGTTCACTCCCATGAAATGAAATGAAATGCATGTCACTTGTACAAGAAAGACAATTTGAGAACAGCTGTCAGCAGACTGTAGGGGACGGCAGCCATGCTAAGCACCAGGCCACTAATGACTTAGTGGACACATTCTGAAAAAAGTTAAAAAAAGCCCGAGTGGTATGGGAAATCAGTGGCAACTAAAGAATATTTACATTCTAGGTTAAACATTTTTTTTTTTTTTTTTGCGGCACCGGGGATTGAACTCACAACCTCGCGCCTGCCAGGGCAGGTGCTTAAGGCACTGAGCCAAGCTCCCGGCCCTGGTTTTTTGAGGCAGGGTCGCATTATGTAGCTCAGGCGCTTGCGTTGTAGCCCAAGCCGGCCTCGAACTCACAACACTCCGCCTACCTCAGCCTCCCGAGTGCTGGGATTAAAGGCGTGCGCCACCACGCCCGGCCAAACATTTGTATTTTTAAGTGTGTGTGTGTGTGTATTCATACACACACACAATTACTCCGATTAAATTAAGGCATCTCAGACAAGAGGACTCCAGGACAATCAGAAGGCAAACTGGCAATGCCTAATGCCCAATATGTATGGTGTAACTAAGATACACATGGTTTTATCCAGCTGTCTCCTCATGACCACAACTCTAATGAATGCAATGATTCCAGATGATAATTTTCAGCTAATCAAAACTTTCTCCTTATGAGGCCACACCTTTTCAATTCCAAAATTTTCCTGGATAAAATCCTGAGTAAATATTGTTGAAAGTCATGCATACCCTATTCACTAACTTTCCCAAATGTCATTTTTCCTTTTACCCTAATAGAAATGATAGTATCATTCCACTCTGTTGAATTTTGAAAAGGAGCATTTGCCCTTGTCATTACCCTTACACCTGCTTTTTAACATTCTAGATAATGGCTTTAGTAGTTCTCTCTGGGCCCAACCAGGTCTTAGCAGGGACTTCACAATTCATTTTCCACATTCTATTATTTAGATATTTATTATGCTGAAGGACAAAAATGATGTTAAAGAAAATCTATTACTAAAATATATCTAATATACAAATGATAGGTGATTCATTTACTTCTGTCCTAATTATTCCATTAAGTACAGAACTGTTGATTTACTAGAGACAACGAATCATTTTTCAGAAAGTACTGTCATTTACTTTTTCTAAATAAATAAAAGAAAATACTAACTATATTGCCAGTTAAAAATGAAACTTAAAACTTGCATGACCTCTCTTCTAAAATAACTGCATGAGCTATGGAACACATAAATTAATGGCTTAACAGTAATCACTCCACAAAAGCAAGTTGTATTAAAATAGTTTATTGCAATAGATGTTGATTGTACTCAAAATTAATACAAAGTAAGTCATTAAAATCATTTACATACAAGTGAATACAATTATGTAATATTGTCAGCTTTCTCCTTGCTGAGCCACTATACCCAGGACCACAATTTAAAGGCGAGAAGTGAAGCGCAGCAGAGCTGCTGAGTTCCTGGCCCCTGGGAGAAGGGCGCAGAGCCCCAGGGTGAGGTCGGACTTTCCTTCCCAAGCTTTGGCTCCAAGCCCCACCCAGACAATCTGAGGGTGGGGGTGGGGGTGGGGTAGACCAAGGTCAGCCAGGTTCACACTTGACCCTAACCACCAGTAATCAGTAGCTGTGAGTAAAACAGCATCGACATGTTATCCTACACATCACTATGTAACTTTCTAGGCTCATGAACAGAGCTTAGAAAAAACGGCAAAGCAAAAGCAAAAGCAAAAAAAAAACCCAAAAAAAACAACAAAAAAAAAAAAAAAAAAAAAAAAAAAAAAAAAAAAAGAAAGATACAGCTCAACAGCTGATCACAGTTGTTAAAGTTCACCAATTTCCGTAAGAAGAAAAGTCCTCCATCAAGGTATAGATGAGACAAATAATTATCCCTTTGAAGGTAACTCGAGAAAAGTCCAATTTACTCCTGATTACTGGAGTCCATGAAACTTCATGATTAAATAGCATATTTTCAAACTTCACACATTGTAGACCTATTTCCCAAACAGACTATTCCTCAGTATTACTGTCAAAGACCACTGCATTTCATATACTTCGGTGTGTAGATATATAAATGTCTCTCAGTAGTTTCATGTTGGTTTGGATTAAACATCCACAGTGTAACCAACTATAAACAATTCTGATATTTGCACTGTATGTATACGTACACATGCTTGCAAAAGTGTTCGCTGATGAATTAAAAAAATATATTAAGATGACAAATAAATCTATTTCATTATGAAATGAACTTGGATTAAGAATATATTTTTATTAGGTATTTTGGTAACAAATTGTTATTGTAGGTGTAGTTGTCTTATTCCATATATTTTTAAAAGTAAATGAATTCCACTGTAGGTTTTCATGAAGGAAAAAAATCATTTTTCCAGTTGCTGAGGGGTACTAAAAGCTTCGTACACATTGGCAGCAAAGTCTTTCACTTGCTCCATCATCAAGAGATCCTAGCAAAGATGACAGTATGAGGTTAATGTTTGTAAAAAGCATAAGTAATTCATTTTGAAGTCATTTCTATAACAAAGCAATGAATTTGGCTCTAAGTTTTATGGTACATAAGGCCAAGAAAAAACCATTTAAGGAAAGAAATAGCCTAGCAAATGCGAGGTTGTGTGTTTGATCCCTGGTACCAAAAAAAAAAAAAAAAAAGAAAGAAATACTTTTTTTTTCTTTTTTGTGGTATTGGGGGTTAAATCCAGGGTCTTTGCACTGACCTACATCCCCAGCCCTTTATTTTTAAATTTTATTTATTTTGAAACAGGTTGCCTCAGCCCCTCAAGAGTTCTGAGATTATAGGTGTGTGCCACCACACTTGGTTCCTGTGTAAGTTCTTACATAAAAGAGAGTAGTGTAAGTATTCAAGTTTGACTCAGAGAAGAACCTCAAATACTTTTCATATAGATTTTTGTATGGGTCAAATATTAGACACATTTCTTTTCAGTAAATGATCTCAACCCTAAAGTTACAAGACCAAAGTTACTTTTTCTGGAATCTGAAACTGTTGAGGTATATGACTTTCTAGAAGATCTAACATATGATATGTATAAATGTATATTTTATCTACACCCATGTACAAAACTATACATATGTACTTTAGAATGAAGGTTCTTAACCACCTCCCATGGAATTTGTGAATGTAAAGAAAAAAAGACATTCTATTTTCATTAACTTCTAACTGAAATCTAAAGCATTTCCTTCAAATATGAACATAGCCAACAAACTACAACAGAATTAAGCAAAATATATAAATTTGTCTTGAAAAGTAATCACAGGCATTTCTACATCACACAATATAGAAGTTATTACCCTATTACACCTTGCCATTCAATGCACAAAGAAGCAATATTACTGTATCATAAATTTGATCTTAAAAGGCTTTGAAAACTGCATATTGATTTCCTTAAAAACATACATAAAGGAGAATTTAATTTTTTAAAAAGTGTACTTTTTGCTGGCATTTGTAGGTATGACTCTGCAAATAGGTCCACAGGATTCACCAAATGGTGAAAGGTTGGAGACAGAGAAGGTTACAGTCTCCATGAGCATCAGAGACAGGAAGTCAACCTGGCCTCGAGTTCTGTCTTGAGTATCAGAAAACCCAAGTGAGACTTAAGGAAAACCTGATCTTTAATCAGATCATGATTAAATTCTCTGATTAGAGAATTTTATGCATTCAATTTCAGTTATTCATTCCGGCTATGCAATAAAACATAGCTTTAGAACAGTGTTTATTCAGGATCTTCAGACATGCCTTCAGGGACCCAGTTGGAGAGAAAATTCTGTTTTGACTTCTGGAACATGAAAAAGAAAACTCAGACACATAATGGATCATTTGAGAGATCCATGCATGACCTAGTATTGACCCTGATTTAGAGTATTCGTTTGTACTTATGTTTATGTTCTTGTTGGCCCCAAGTACCATTATTTTAACTGTGTGTCTTCTGAGGTAATGAGAAGACAACAAAGGCAAGGACAAAAAAAACAAAGACAGAAAATCTTTTGAAAGAAGAGCAAATCATAATATCTCACATGACACAAATGAAAATTTCAGAATAGTTAATGTGAGCTAAAAAGTGCCTATAAGTCAGGTGTAGAAGCAGGCTAAATGTCCACAAACATGAATGATAGCAAAGAAGCCCATACACACCTTGGAACAATGAATTAGTTACCAGCCATATTACAATCAGATATAGTAATTTTTGTGTTTAAATTATTCTGTGTATTTTTATAGTTAAGATTTCATTTTGTATAGATGAGTTTTGGTTTCTGAGTTATGAAAAAGCTCTAAGTTTAAGACATTTTTATAGTTATGTATTAAAATAATTTAAACACTGAAGGATTGTCATTGTTTGTTTGTTTGTTTTTCTCGGCACTGGGGGTCAAACTCACAGCCTCACACCTGCCAGACAGGCTCATAAGCCACTGAGCCAAACTCCCGGCCCTAGTTTTTTGAGGCAGGATCGCACTGGATAGCTCAGGCTGGCCTCGAACTCACAATGCTCTACCTACCTCAGCCTCCCAAGTGCTGGGATTAAAGGCATGCGCCACCATGCCTGGCTGATTGTCATTGTTTTTACACTTAGAAGTATATTAATAAATTTGAGAAACATTATCATTATGTGAAAGTAGCCGAAATACATAACCCAAAAGGTACTGCTGTTGTCAGTAAAACTTCCAGGAACAGGCGGTCAGCCATATAGCTGGTTATGTCCAGCTCTACAGCAAGGACTTTAAACTTGTTGACTGTGTCTTATTGAGGCCTTCAGAACATGGATTCAGTTTTGAGATAAAAATTATATATCACCAAGTTGGTGCAGACTACAAATGCTCTTTCCTTGTGCTATCTGCAAACAATATGAAATACTTTGTCTCCTTATGCTATTTGAAAGCACAATAAAATAATACCAAATTAGCTCTTTCAACAGTTTTCTGACTTTTCCATTTCCTACCTCTTCCAGCTATACTATCATTCTATTATCTTCTATCATCAGGGCCAGCAAAGTAGGATTGGCAGGCTAAATCTTCTGCTGCCTATTTCTGTATATAAAATTTTATCAAAACAGCCATACTCATGCTCATGTACTTTTGATGCTTTCATGCTACCATAGCGGAGCTGAACGATTTCCACACAGAATGTATTGTATGTGCAAAGCCTAAAATATTTACCATAGGTCACATACCCCTAATTCCCAAACCCCAAATCTGAAATGCTCTAAGTCTGAAACATCTCGATCATCAATGGGATGCCACAAATGGAAAATTCTGCACCTAACCTCATGTAACAGGTCAAAGTCAAAATGCAGATGTGGTAAGAATATTACATAAAATGACCTTCTGGCTATGTGTATAAGGTGCAGATGAAACATACATGAATTTCATGCTCAGACTTGGGTCCCATCCCTAGAATATCTTATTTTGTACATGAAAATATTCCAAAATACAAAATAATTCAAAATCTAAAAATACTGTAATTCCAGCCTTTCAGGTAAGAGCTGTGTCTGTCTCTGGGCAACTGAGAAATAGTATACATTTTTACTTATAATACAGTTCCTGTTTATAAATGATTCTGAAAAAATCATGTAGATTCAAAATTATTTTAGTAACATCAGTTGTACTCAATGAATTGTTAAGAAAAGATGGAGTGGTAGGTAGTTTAGTGAAAAATTTAAGTAACTCATTGTTTATGTAGCTTTTAGTGAGCAGACTGATGTACTATTAACAGTGACAGTTTATTAATTACTAAAATGCTTTATTTCTCCATAGAATTTTTTCAGTTCTCTCCAAACTTTGACAAACTAGAGCACTGAATTGCCTCAGTGTTCCCTAGCACAGCTTAATGCACTACTGAATGCTACATAACTTGGCTGTCCCTAGAACATATTTGAACTCAGTGCAGCCCAACACTGGCAGATGCCGTGGGAAAAGCACTCCAATCTTATAAATGAATAGTACGTTATTCCTCTCAGGGGACACTCTACCAATGCTCTACACTGGGGTTCTTTTCAACAAACATGACAAGAGAGAATGTAATTTTATGTTAGAAAATAAGACAATACTACAAATACAATTTGTTTTCAATGATATCCCAAAACTTTCATCTTACCTGAACAAAATGACTAGGCGTTTCACTGCAAACTGAATGGATCTGTCCGTTTACTATTGGAATAATCTTAGCTAAAGGCAGGCTGACGCTGGAATAACTGAAAAATCATCACAGTAATTATTTTCTGAAGTTATCTCACAAGCATTTAACATTTTAATTAGAAAATATATAGTCATTGAAGGATATATACAGAGATTTACTTTAAAAACCTAAACATAATTGTATCACCTAGAAATAACACCTACAATTGACTTAATGGATAATTTACTCTGGTAATTCTTACATATGTATGCTTTTATGTACTTATCTTTTACAGAAAACTGTAACTCTCCCCAAGAATACTATTTTTGCTTTTTTGTTATAAGCATTTTCCTAGCTTCTTAACAGCATTATTTTTGCCTGTTTTTTTTTTTGTTTTGTTTTGTTTTGTTTTTTCCAGACAAGAGCTCCCTAAATTGCTAAGTTGTTCAGGCTGCACTCCAATTTGTGATCTTCCTGCTGCAGACTTCCACTGTTCCCAGCTGACTGGTTTTAAATGATTATATGCTGATCTGTCCTCTAGATACGACAATTTTTATGATCAGCTCCCTAGAGTTGTGTGTTGTTTCTGCATTCAAGTTTTGTATTAAGTATTTTTGTGCATGTGTGTCTGTGTTTTTTAATATAAGTAACTCTGTAAGAACATGGAATTACTGGTTAAAGGTCATGAATGTTTTTAAAGTATTCTCAGAGTGTGGGAACATTCTTGCTTCATCATGACTTCTTTCCACATTGAGCACTATCTTTTTCTTTAATCTTTGCAGGTCTGATGGATGAGATGATATCTTATAGGTTAAGTCTGTATTCCTCTTAATTACTATGAGTGTGAATGGTTTTTACCCCTTATTCTGGCAAACTACAACACTATTGGTACTTTCTCCTCCTGCTGCTATTTGATTGTTCCATAACCCTAAATATCTATCCTTTCTCCTCTCCCTTCCCCTACATGCAAGAATTAAATCCAGGGCCTGTTTCTGGAATTTACATAGTATTCCACTAATTTAGCATTTTTATAAGTAACATATTGTTTTGATAATTAGCACCTTAAATATTTTATAGGAAAAGCACATTCATTGCTTTTCTTTTTAAATAATTTTTTGCACATTCTCAATCTGTTATTTGTGCAGAAAACTTTATTTTCCTTTGTCAGATTTTAAGATTAACAAGCCAACCATCCTCTAGTCCTCAGAGTGGTATTAATAGTACTTTGAGTACAATTATAGATTCATGTTAGGAGGCTAATTTTATATTTTTTAGTTGATTCTCTTGGGTTTCTAAGTATAAAACCACGTCCCTTCATATAACAATAGTTTTATTTGCTCCCTTTCAGAAACTAATATCATTTTTAAAAATAAAAATTAACTTAGAAAAATCAAAGGTCAATTCACAGTTTATTAGAACTGTAAGGAAACTTAGAAAGTTGTCCGTTTTCAAGATACATACATAAAAAGTCAATTTCTTGGATTTGGTCTTCAGAATTGGTCTTTTCCTAGCTTTACTGCATCATTTACAATAAAAGAATGATACTGAATAAAGGTAACAATACTGAATATATGGTTTCTGAATTTAATGGAAATTACTTTGGTATTTTAAAGTATGTTTGCTTCTGATTACAATTATTATTTTATTACTTAAAATGCTTTTTATTTATTGGAAGTCATTTTATCAATAATAAATATTTTGTTGATTGCCTTTCAGTAATACTGAAGAATGCTTTTGTCCTGTTAACTCATTAATGTTATAGTATTACAGAATAATGAAAACTTCTGGGCTCTGATATTAGACAGGAGTTATAGAACACCTGGCTTTAACACTCCTTAGCTTTTAACCTGAAGTTATTTTTCTCTGCTATTGTCTTCACATTTGAAAAATGAGAAAAATACTAGCATTACTTATTTCCTAAGAATACTTTAAAAATTCTCTCAGATACCTATTATCACACTAGCAGACAGAAAAAATATGGCTTCTATTTCTGAACTCATTTAGGATTCTAATTCATATTCTCTCTCTTCTGTTCCCTCCCTTTCTCCCTCTCCCTGCTGGTGATCAAACCTAGAGCCTTGTACCAGGCAAGCATGCTATTTAGGATTCTTACATTCATATTCAGTCTTTACAGTTTTCCTTTTAGGTCCAAGTTCATATTTTGTAATGGGTTTTTACTTTGATAGGACACTTTGGATTTTAAAATATTATACATATATATAATGCATAAATTCTTATATAATATAGATAGCATATGTGTACAAAATATACATCTCTTAATAGTTTGCATCATTTTTCATTTGATTCTCTTCAGAGATCTGGATTAATAATATACATAAACAATGATATTTATGATAAGCAGTTGAAAATCTTTTTTTATTTTTTCTATTTGATTTTTTTTTTTTTTTTTTTGAAATGAGGTCTTGCTGCGTAGTGCAGGCTGGCCTTGAACTTACAGCCATTCCCCTGCTCCAGCCTTCTCAGTGCTGAGGAGTATGTGCCACCAAACCCAGCTGAAAAGCTTTATTCTTTTTCTGGCTGGAACTTCCACAACATGTCAAATATTAATGATCACAGTAGGCACAATAACTTTGAAAGAAGGCTCAAAATGTAACTGAGGAGTAAAACGTCAATTCAAAGCAGTACATCAGCCTGTACATGAAATGCAGAGAATAACCACTACAGGAGTTCAGAAAAGGCAGACTATCAAGGGCTGATATGGTTGAAGGATAATTTTTATTTCCTCAGTGTGTAAGATCACAAATTTGTTCATGTTAAACAACTATTCCAGTTCGTTCTCACCATTTATGAACTAATACTTGGCCAGGTAAAAATCTGTGACATTTTTATTAACTGGAGTATCTTGATCTTAAATGGAAGGTAGGCTTGGTCTTGAGTTGAAATTTATTTTTATGAAACATAAAAGAATTATTAAAAAAGATCTTATGGTCATATTCAATTTCTTCAGAAAATCACCTTTATGGCTGTAAGTATTATAAATGTCCTGTGTTAGTGGCAAATTATTTTTCTATATAGTAGGCAGGTCCCAAAGAGCTATGCAAATAATATTTTATCATTTATATTGGGAAATTAACTGGATGTCACACTGGATGTCAATTACTCTTTCCTCAACTTTTTTTTTTTTTTAATTAGGTTTCACTTTGATGCCTAGGCTGGCCTCAAAGTCAGGATCTTCCTGCCTCAGTGTCCAGGATTAGGATTACAGACCTATACCACCACGCCTGGCTTTGTTTCCTCAGATGTTAATATGGGAGTTTCCTGTCAGTCAACACTGGTTTAGTACCCACTGTTTTCTGAATGTGACACAAAAGTGTACAAAACAGAGGTCCTTAAATAATGTAGATTCTAATATGAGACCAAAGGTGCTCATGTTATAGTGATAGCTACATAATAAATCATAAGACATCTTCTGACACAGTAATAGTTATGATTAACATTACTAACAATGATACTGACTACAGTAAGGACAGAAAAAGAGTATGTTTAAATAATTCCAGAGATAATTACAACAAGATAATTACATATAACTGTTAGGAGATGGTTTGCCAAATGAGAATCTATACCAAGATGCCTGGTTATTATAATGGCCAAAGTAGGAGCCTGGGATATAGCTCAGTGGCACAGTGCCTGCCTGGCAAGTGCAAGATCATGAGTTCAATCCCTGGTACCAAGAAAATAAAAATAAAAAAATAAAACATAAATATAATGACCAAAGTATGTTATTTAACAGAGTATGCTATTTAGGTAACACAAGCCAATAATGGCTTGTAGTGCTGGAATATTATTAGAGGATACATTAAAATTTAAGTACATTAACAGTTTTATATTCTAAACAGTTAAAAAAATAATTGGAATTTAACTTATAGAAAAGTAGCTTCTTAAGTAATCCAATATAAAGGCAAAGGGTTTTGGGAAAAAATGCAAATTTTAATACTGCATCCAAAAGGAACTTCTTCTCATAAAGAAGTCATTGGTTTAAAAGTGTTTATTTTGTTAGAAAATGAGAAACTCAAATTTATTGCATAGGATTTCTTTTTATCTGAAACTAAAATACATCAAAAACACCACTTTAAAAAAGAGTCCATTGGTATGTCACCATTTTAACCTACCACCTTACCTCGTCACGGAGTTACTGGGTTGCAGGTCCTGTTCAGTAGGTCGAAAAAATGTAGCCATGTTGTCCAGAAGTCTACTGAAACCTCGGTTCAAACAGGTGTTCAAAACTGTACTAAAATCTGGACTACATAAAATGAGTATATATTAATTTTTAGATTCTCAGTGGAAAAGGAAACAGATTCAATAATTATATTCACCAATATTTATGGTCACAATCTAGTTTTTTTTGTTGTTGTTATTAACATTTTCTATTTATTCATTAATAAAATGTACATAGTACAAACCCTTTATCCCAATCCAAGTACTCAGTAAAAGATTAACAATAAGCCCTGGATGGCACAGATATGATTTGTTTGGCATCTTTTTAACATTTAAAAACAGCAGTTTTACATTTACTTCATCACAGGACCACTTTTGCTTTTTAACAAAGTAATCATCAGACATGATAACAAGTACATACAATTTTTCAGTTAGAAATATAATAAGTCAAACCCTACTACTGCAACAAGACTTAACCATTAATTGTGAACACTCTTCCTTATTCCACAATCTAGTTTTTATAGAATGAAACACTGTAAAAATTTATCAAGGAGCCACATTTTAAAAATTAAGCATAAAAACTGAAATTGTTTAAGATAACATAATGAGAATATTCTATTTTGCTAGGATTTTTTATATTAGTCAGCACTTTGTTCAAGGAGTTTTAAAAATAAAAGCCAGGTGTGGTGGCACACGCCTTTATTCCCAACACTCAGGAGGCTGAGGCCAGAGAATCGTTGTGAGTTCGAGACCAGCCTGGGCTACAAAGTGAGTTCAAGGCCAGCCTGAACTGCACAGTGAGACCCTGTCTCAAAAAATAGGGTCAAGGATTTAGCTCAGTGGCCTAAGTGCCTGCTTGCCTAAAGGTGTGCAATCAGTAAACTCAGGAGCTCAGATTTCAACCCAGGCCTTTCTGAGCTCAAAGTTCAGCCTCCTTTCATTACACTGTGTTATAAAACTTGTAAAAACTCTGATATAATGAATAATATACAAGTGTATCTATCTACATTTCTTAGTTTTCTCTTTTAAAAATCATTTTAACAGTTTTATTTAGAACTTAGATATCAAAAATTTACCCATTTTAAATTACAAGTCAATGATTTTTAGCAAATTTATATAGTTGTGCGACCATCACTACAATCAATTGCTGGATCAGATGGCAAATTTAATTTTAACTTTGTTCTCCTTTAAAGGGAGTATGATAGAAAAAAAAAAAAAGAAAAACAAAATGGTTATGGGGGCAGAAATTCAAGATATTGGAAAACGCAGAAAAGGCCATCACCTACCTCACAGCTCTATTATAAGGATTAAGTGAGTTAAGATATACAAAGCAGTATAGAACAGTACTTGGAGCACATGTGCTCAAAACGTTAATTTCCCAGTTGCTTTCTGATCAGACTGGATGCATTCAGGACAATGAAAGAAAAGAGGGTAACTTTTTGATATAAATGATCTTGCTTTCTATTCCATGTACACAAAAACAGAAGTAATGAGAGCTAACTCTTTCGAATCTGGCTATCTGCACTGCTTCTTTGATGTCTTCCAATAGGCCCAGCTGCACCTCCATCCTGGCCCATCTGGCACCGATCTGTCCCTATCTCACTTGACCTTTTGAGAGCATGTGGAATAAACAGCCATCCTCCTTGAAATATTTTTGTCTCGGGTATCTTCTGGAACAACTCAGTCTTTTGGTGTTTTTTTCTGTTTCACACACAGTGCCTGCTCAGTCCCCTTTCCTGGCTTTTCCTCCTCTTCCCAAACTCTACATTTCAGAGTACTGGATGACTCAGTCTTCTTTCGGCATCTATCCCCTCCCCCCATCTCTGTGTCTTTAAGTACCACGTATAAACAGATGCATCCCAAATTTCTATCTTTATACATAAACTTTCTTTTGAGTTGAAGGTTTTTATACGTAAGTGCCAAATAGACATAGTCACTTGGACACTTCACACACTTCTCAAGCCTAACATGGGTCAAAACATAAATGGCAATTTCTACTACCCCAAATAGTAAGGGTCATTCTTGCCACCTACTTCATAAGTGCTATTGGTTCAACCTTCAGAATCAACCTGTTATTTAACTGTGCGTCATTGCAGCCACTGCTACCACTCAATCCAAGCTACATTCATCTCATAGTTAGATTAATCCAATTCTTTTTTTTTGAGACAGGGTCTCACTATGCAGTTCAGGCTGGCCTCAAACTCCCAAGGATCTTCCTGCCTTAGCCTCCTTAGTGCTTAAAACTGGTTCCCTTCTTCCATTCTTATCTGTTTATAGTCAAGTTATCATAAAGCAATGATAGGGATCTTTTATAAACATAGATAATGTCACTACTGCTTAAGTCTCCAATGGCTTTTCATAAATCTCAGAGTAAAACACAAACAAGGAGTTATCTATGGCTTTTCACATGGTATAGAAAATGCTGGAGAGATGCACACATATAAATTACAGTAAGTTTCTAACACCAAATACATAATGATAAAATGAAAAATTAACAGATCACAAATACAAACAAATGTTTCACCATGGATTACAAGGTCCAACGCGTTCTAGGCAGGCCCTGCCTATTTCTCGAACCTCATTTCACTGCCCTCCTACAGCATAGCCTCCTTGCTGCTCCTCCAGCAAGCCAAACATTAGGCTCTCTGCACCTCTTCTTCTACCTGGGACTGCGCTCTCCCTGAATACAAGGCTCACATCCATATACAGTCATGTTTCCACTCACACCAGATCTCACAGAGGCCTTTCCCAACCAACCTACTAAAAACAACATCCCTGGTCACTGTGTGTTTTTTTTTTTTTTTTTTTAAAGATGGGTTCCTTTTTCCCCGCACTCTCTTCAGCATTTGTTATTGGTTTATTTCTTGATGATAGGCACTCTTTCTGGAGTGAGATGAAAACTGTGCTGTTTTAATTTGCATCTCTCGAATGACCAATATTTTCACGTATTTTTTTTTCCTGTTTGTATATCTTCATCTGAGAAATGTGTATTCATCTCAGATGCCAATTTTTGGATTGGGTCTTTGAATTTGGGGGGCCTGACTTTTTTCAATCCTTTATATGGTCTACATATAATAAGTCCTTTGTCTGAGGGACAACTGGCCAATTTTTCCCACTCTGTGTGTTGTCTTTTCACGCTGTTGGTGGTTCTTTTTAATGTACAAAAGCTTCTTAATAAGGTGACAACCTAGTTGTTGATTCTCTGAAGTATATTCCATGCAGTCTGGATTTTGTTCATGAACTCTCTGCCTACACCTATGTCTTCAAAATTTCTACCTATTTTCTCTTCTAGTAGATTGAGTGTTTCTGTTTTAATATTTAGATCTTTGATCCATTTTGACTTTAGTTTAGTGCATGGTGACAGACATAGGGCTAGTTTTAGTCTTCAGTATGTGGGAAGCCAGTTTTTCCAGCACCATTTATTAAAGAGGCTATCTTCCTTCCAGTCAACATGTTTGACTCCTTTGTTTGAGGTTACAGCTGCATCTTCTATTCTGTTCCACTGATCCTCAGGTTTTTTGTTTGTTTGTTTTAAGCTAACACCATGTTGATTTTAGTTGTGTAGTATAATTTCAGGTCAGGGATTGTGATGCCCCGAGTTGCTTTTGTTGCCCAGAATTGCTTTTGCTACGCTAGCTCTCTTCTGGTTCCAAATGAATTTTAGGAATGTTTTCTCTAGTTCTGTGAGGTATGCTAATGGTATTTTGATTTGAACTGTATTAAATTTGTATAGCAGTTTTGGGAGAATGGTCATTTTCACTATGTTGTTCTTCCTATCCACGAGCAAGGGATATCTTTCCATTTTCTGATACCCTTTTCTATCTCTTTTTTCAGAGTACTATAGTTTTCAATGTACAGATCTTTTACTTCTTTTGTTAGACTGATTTCTAAGTATTTCATTTTTTTGAGTGCTATTGTAAAGGGTATGGTTTCCCTAATTTCTCTCTCTGTGTGTTGCTTGTGTACAGGAATGCTACTGATTTTTAACTGCTCCACTGCTGGTGGGAGAGTAACCTGGTACAACCACTGTGGAAATCAGTGTGAAGAATGCTCAAAAAACTAGGATTAGAGGTCCTATTTGACTCAGCTATTCTCCTTCTGGGTATCTTCCCAGAAAATTAAAAATATTACACTATAGCAATATATGTGCACCCATGTTTATAGCAGCACAATTTGTAATAGCTATCTCTTGGAAACAACCCAAATGCCCATTGACTGGAGAATGGATAAAAAAGATGTGTTTTTTAAAAAACATAATGGAGTACTACTCAGCCATGAAGGATAAATTTGAGACTTTTATAGGTAAATGGATGCAACTCTGACCATACACATAAGTGAAATAAATCAGACCTACATATGTAAACACTGTATTGTCTCACTAGTGTGAAAAACTGAATGAGTAAATAAAATCCAAAAAGTACAACAGATATTGTGAATGGGGAAGAAACTATTCAAAAGAAAAGAAAAATTGATAGGACAAAGGGGAAAGGAAGGAAGGGAAAACAAATATAATAGTTAAGATAGTTATACAGCTAGTTTCTTTTAGTTCATTGAAAAGAAAGGTTTATTCTAATATTGTCTGGACATATTTCATGCCTATATCTTGTAGTCTGAACAACTGCTATGAAGATAATGATACACAATGTATTAATTATTGCTACTCTCCTACGAGCCTGTTTTGAAACAGTTTTATTGTTACTTTTATTTTTTTCTCTTTAAAATAGTATTAAAAAAATAAAGACAGGGTCTCACTGTGTAGTTCAGGCTGGCCTTGAGCTCACTCTGTAGCCCAGGCTGGCCTCTGACTCAGCGCGGCTTCTGCCTCAGCCTTCCAAGTGTAGGGATTATAGTCGTGTACCATCACGTATATCCCTCTAACCTCTTAACTTGCTCATGCTCATCAATGAAGTTATAAACACTTGACATTTTATTCACTTTATTAGTCTGCTGGCTTTTTTTCTTTCCCACTGAAATGTTAGGTTCTAGGAAGCTTGTCCTATCACTAACATGCTGACCGATTCTCTCTGCAAAGCTGGCTGTGGACCATTTGCTCATACAGAGGTACACCACCTTACTCCTAAGGGAGAACCAGGGCTATAAATTCAAGAATCTTAGCATATAAACAGTTAAAGCATTGGGAGTGTATGTTGTTGGCTGGGGCTGCTGAGGATGAAGTAAGAATACCTGAGAAACATAATGTTTAAAGGAAAGTAAAGCCAGAAGAACTATGAAAGGATGGGCTGAGACTCAGAAGAGAAAGCAGATTGTTACACTGTCGTGGAAGTCATGTGACAAAAGAATTTCATAAATGTTTGATTAGTAGTGTCAGATATCAGAGAAAGGTGAGTTAAGATGAACATTATAAATTCTCTGGATTTGGAAAATGATTCCTGATACCTTTTCTAGAGCTTCATGGAGTGACTTAGTAAAATACGAATAAGGAAAAAAATGTAGAAAGTGCTACTGTACAAAGACAAAGTACTAAAATTTGATGAATCCAGGCAGTGGATGCATAGGTTAGCTAATCTAAAACTGCTGACTAGAGAAATAGACTTGAATTATCCCAGGGAGGCACAGAGTACCCTAAGAGGGATTTTGTTTACTTGTTTTTTTCTTTTTTCTTTTTCTTTTCTTTTTTTTGGGCTTTTTGAGACAGGGACTCGCTATGTAGTTCAGGCTGGCCTTGAGCTCACTTTGTAGCCCAGGCTGGTCTCAAACTTGCAAAGATTCTCCTGCCTCAGCCTCCTGAGTGCTGGGATTGCAGGTGTGCACCACCACGTCCTGCTTTAAGAGATTCTGATATGTATACACTCAAAGTGTACTAATACTTTTTTTTTATCATTTCACAATGATAAAATTACCTTAAATAATTTAAATGGTTCAGCCAACGTTCCACAGCTAATAAATAGAAGAGGCAACACTAAATCTAGGTCATGTGGTCTTCTAATACACAGTCTGGTGCTTTTTCCAGTTTTTACAGTGTGATTCCCATTGCTTCTCAGCCTTTGGCTAAGATCAGGTGTATAGTGTGATTCTCTTTCAGTGATTTAAAATAGTAACACTTTAGAGAGAAGTGAAATTTTTATCATTTAATGTTTTTAGGAATATTATAATCTACCCCCAAGCCGGGCGTGGTGGCGCACGCCTTTAATCCCAGCACTTGGGAGGCTGAGGTAGGACGAGCGTTTTGAGTTCGAGGCCGGCTTGGGCTACAACGTGATCGCAAGACCGGCCTGAGCTACGTAATGCGACCCTGCCTCAAAAAACTAGGGCCGGGAGGTTGGCTCAGTGGCTTAAGTGCCTGCCCTGGCAGGTGCGAGGTTGTGAGTTCAATTCCTGGTGCCACAAAAAAAAAAAAAAAAAAAAAGAATATTATAATCTACCCTAAAAAAGTTTAAGCTGGGTGAGTAGTTTTTTAAATTGGAGCATGACTGTGTGTGTCTTTGCACACAAGGGTATGCAGGCATGTGTGTGTACTTGCGGGCTAGCTTCCTTTCTCCTTAATCGGCGTTCAATGACTTCAAATTTTTAGCCTAAAATCCTATGCAGCTAAAATGTTTGTTTCTGATGTTTTAATTTTTTTCCCCAAAGGACTGGTTGTTAAACATTCTACTATCCATGGAGTATTATCCTGGAATGATTTTTTTCAAAATATAAATGCAAACTACCTTCCAGCTCCTCAACCAGTGTATCAGGATCCATAGTCCAGGAAAGTGGGTGGGCAGTGTGGGTACCTTAAAAAAATAATCCTTGCTTTCCTCTAGTTTAAGTAGGAAATTCTATGTAAAGGCAAGGAATAGATAAGAAATTTAACACAATATTACACTGAACGTGTTATTCAGGAAAAACTCAAAAATGGTCTTAGGTACATCCAAAACACAAACATGTTTTCCCTGTTATATACCGTCTACATACCTTTCCAACATGTCTCTAGTTTCATTGAGAAGTTTAATGGTGGTAATGTCCCTGGAAGAAAGCCCGCAGGCCTGTAAAATTAAAATGCCATAGTTCAGGGTTTCAAATAGTCATACATGGTCACAAAGAAACTAATTACATTCACAAACACAAGAGTTTAGAAAATCTAAGTCTATGTTCAGTCAACAACCAAAACTCCCAAAATCAAAAAACCTGTAGAGGCTTAGGTGCACAGGTAGTAGTATTTAAAACACAAGTCAGAGTATACTTTGTAAGGTCTTTGTTTATTTGGCCCTTCTTGGATAGATTTCTAGCACATATAAACAAAGAAAGGAGAGGCTATGAGAGTGTAAAGGTCTGGGGCTTTTGTTTTTTTCTTCAATCATTCAGAAATTTAATCAGGATATGTTGTTTTTTTCATTCATCTACTCTGAGACTCTGTATGTCCATTCCATATGAAGCCTTAGGTTTTAATTCAGTTCAGTTAAGATTTGACTCATCATTCCTTTCTTAACCCATACCTTTGAATTATTTTCTTTCTAGTTCTACTGTGGAATTTTAAAATTTGGAAATTATAGTGCGAGAAAGTTTTTAAATTTTTCTTACTGCTTCTTTTTGGGGTTCCATTTTGTAAGTAAGTCTTCCCCAGTTTCGTTAATTCTACCCCATCTGTCTTCTTTTTTTTTAGCCTTTATCTCAAGTCATGGGGCTCCCTTGTATGAGATGCAATTGTTTTTGTGTACTCATGAACGCAGGGTCTCCCAACACCCAAGATCATCTCTGGGATCTTCAGGGGGCGGGGAGGTCCGCAGGCCGTGAGAAGACAGCATTCCAGTCCGCTGACTCTGTGCTGAGGTGCAGCACAGGGACCTAGCTGTTCTAAGGTTTCTCTTGTTAAGTGAAAGTGATGCTTATCCCAACTGGAAAAAAATGGGTTGAATCCAGCTTACATGTGAGAAACTACTAAGTTAAAAGTAAGCTACATAACCCATAATCTTTGGCATTTTTATTACTCTTAGTCAATAGATTACTTAATCTGTCTCCTGAATTCTGTAAGAGTAATGAACATGTTTTCCTCTGATTCTCAGCACATATCATAGTGTCTGCTACATGATTATTAATAAAAATTTGCTGGGTATCTAAAATTTTAAGTGATTCAACAGGAAATCAGTCAAATGTACTATGTTTCCTAAATTAATGAGGGTCTGTTTAAATTTTGGAAATACATGTCTTTCAATCACTTTTCAGGAGCCTTAGAAATCTAAATTTTAAGAGATAATAACAAATTTATTAAACATAGAATCAGTAGGTTGGTAAAACGGCTCTGAAGGAAGCACCTGAACTGCTAATGGAGTTTCTTCATCCGGCATCATATAATGGCATAAGAAAGATTTGGAACCATCCTTATTAATCCAAGAAGAAGATTTATGCTCCTCAACAAGAGTTCTTATTTCTTTTAGTTTTTGCTCCAAGTCCAATAAAGACAAAGAATGTTTAAGAGAAACACTGGAAAAAGAGAAAAGAAAACTGGAATAAATTTTAATGATGCAACACACATATCCTTATACACATTCTCTTCTTAACAGGCTACTACCTGAAATCCTGTTTCTTCTGGTCAAACCTGAAACTGGGAACTATCTCAGAACAGAATAAGAAATTAGTCATGAGATAAGGGCCATTACTATAGAGCTCAGAAAAACCTTGCTGCAGATTTTGTAAGAAAATTCCTACTACAATTGTAGCTATTATTAGTGTAAGTGGGAGGTAAAAGCCACAGAGGCAGATTTTAAAGGAGATCTTTTATCTCATGACTCAAATATTTCTGACTAGTTTGGAAATCAATCGATAAACAATGAAATATTAAAATTTTCCCCCAGTATCAAAAAGTTGATACTGATGAAAAAAGATTTTGCAATACAATAGCCAGGGTTGGTGTCTGCATTAGATTACAAAGCATTTTACAAACCACTATTTATCATGTTACCCACGTCATTAGCACAATTCCAATATTTCTTTTATTCATCAGAATCAGAAAGTCAGAAAAGCCAAAGAAAAACACCTCACCTTCCTAAAATTTTCTGCACAGCTTGTTTAATGACAGTGATCAATTCTGTCAGGCCTATTAAAGGACAAACAAAATTAAAAGCCTTGCTCACGTGAAAAATTCCTCCATCATACAAATCAACAAACTAAGATTCATAGCAAGGTTATAAAACAGGAGCTCACCGTCTCCCAGGAGGTGCTGAATGCTGGATAAATATTGCTGCTGGACATCTGGGGGTGCTAGAACTGTCTGCCAAAACAGAAATGAGGCTAAGTTATCTTTTTTATTAATAAAGAAGCAATATTTTCCATATAACTTGAGGTGAGATTTTTCAGGATCTGGAATGATAGGATAAATAAGATTCTTTAGCACACCAAAAGAGTCTATTTTTCAAAAGATTAAAAAAAAATCATAATGCCAAAAGTTCACAATATCATGAATCATGAAGATGTTTGTATTACAGAGATTACTGTCAGATTAACTAACATTTAGTTAAACTTTGAACCTGTTGAAAGAAAGGTCACTATATGCTTAAGTGTAATAAACTTACAGTGCCATTTTTGCCAACTGCTGCATTGTCCAGGTAAATATATCCACCAATTATGTTTAACTGGACCCGCAGAAGAACAACCAGCATACAGGTACTATATACTGCCACGATACTTCTCGTGAAACCTGCAGAGAAGAAACTCTTCGTTATTGTTACTAAGACACCAAGAAATGTGTAAAAATCATGAATTATCCCTATGACTAGTTTTTCACAAAATGACTTTAAAATACATTTGTAATTATGTCAAGTATAAAAATAAAAATATATCCATGCAAAATATTTCATACTTAATCAACCACCTTACAACTTGCTTAGAATACTTTAACTGAAGTAATAACCAATAAAAATATGTTGGGTAGAAGAATTGTATTTTATTAGCTTAGAGAGGAAAACTAGGGAGGTGCTAAGAGTTAACGGCCTCAACAGAGTTGTTCAAAGAGCAAGCTTAAAAGGGAGAGAAGACACCTGAGCAGGGAAGAACTCTAGTCTTCCATGGAAGAGAAAGGAGGAGACACCCGGTAAGGACTGGAGAAGGAAGACAGGGAAAATCCCAGAGACTGCATTTCCCAGAATCATAGCACAGAATGTCCAAGACAGGGGAGAGGACAGAGTGGTGACTGCTGCCAAGAGGTCTACCAGAAGGAAAATGTCTCCAAGGATTTAACAACACACAGTCACTACTGACTTTTAAAGTAAAAAATTCCTTTAAAATACAATGCTAATGATACTAGTACCTAATACAGGCATATGTAGTCTAGGACAATTTCTCATATCATATAGGGACAACGGTATTATCACCACCAACATTCACTGAGTACTTGCTATGACTAGATATCGATTCACTTGTTTTATAAGTATTATTTTATTTAATTGTGATCACAAATCTATAAGGCTCATAAAGAGGCACTCACAGAACACAGTACAAAAATTTTCCTTTATAAACAGCTTAAGGATGTGCTATTAGGTAGGCTTACTTATTATCTTCAGATCCTCCCATATTTCTATCTTGTTTGAAGGTCTAAAAGAAAAAAAATCAGATATGAAAATAATTAGATAAGTTAATAAAAACTTTGATCTTTATAAATTTATATTTAATTTTAAAAATTAAAAAAATATAAGTATCTGAAGGAAAGTCCACAAAATACAGCAAGAAATAATTATAATTTTAGTGACCAATAACAGTAAGCCTTTTCACTGGTATAAATTCTTCTCATCTATTCTCTCTTTCTGAGCATATGCAGACGTGCTATAAAACAATAAAGGAAAATCAGGAAAGATGTTTCTTTCCCTTATGTACCATTTTACAAATAATGAAGTAGATAGTAAATACATAATGCACTACAATTATTATCCCTCTTGGCATTCAAATTGCTCATCTTTGGCAGGTGATTGGATGAGGCCACTGATGAGATCCTAATTCGATGGCATTGCTGGGAGGGGATGGAAAGTGGAGGTGGACTGAAGCGAAGGAAGTGGGTCACAGCAGGATGACAGTGGGGTCTGTATCTGGTCTCCAGCTCCTACTCTGGCTCTTTCCCGTTGCTCTACTTCCTAACCACCATGAAGTGAGCAGCTCTGCTCCACTAGGCCCTTCTGCCATGATGTTCTGCCTCAACTCAGGCCCACGGCAACGGAACCCACCTGCCATACACTGAAACGTGAGCCAACAGATATCTTTCCTCCTTTAAGTTCTTCTTCTGAAGTATCTGGTCACAGTGAAAAAGACCTATCACAAGGCCACAGGATTTTTAACAATTTCACTGATCTTACATCTGCACTTCATTTTGCCTACATTAGAAACCTGTGAAACTGACATAATTACTGATGCTTGATCCCTCAAACTATCTACATTAGTTGTAAAATTACAGTGGCATTATTAAAAGGGGTCTGATGTTTTGTTCTGTCAGTTCTGTGTATCAGAGGACTATGTATTTCATGAGGGTATACAGTCAGACCTCTTTTTTAAAGTCACTCAGCATAGTCTCTGGCTTTACAGTTATAGCGCCGATTAGATTTATATTTAGGTTTATTTTACTACCAATACTTAGATGTTGCTTTTTAAACATGTAAATGCACATTTATAATTATGTAAAATATTTATATGGTTCTAAAATCAAATTTGTACAGCACAGTACATTCCAAAAAAAGTATGTTCTTATCCCTCTTCATTTTGTCCCTTATTCACAAGTGACTGTCACAAGTCTTTAAGCCAGGTGTAGTGGTGCACACCTGCAATCCCAGCACTCTGGAAGGCTGAGGCAGCAGGATCACAAGTGTGAGCACAGCCAGAGGAACTCAGTAACTGAGAGACCCTTTCTCAAAATGAAGAAATGAGGAAAGGTCTGCAGATGCAGCTCCACACAAAGTCCCTGGGTTCCATCCCTGATACCACCACCACCAAGAAAAAAAAAAATCTTTTATTTTCTATTATTTTACTTTATACCAGGCAATATGTATTACTTTATATATTCACATCTGTCCTCTTAAATAAATGGAATGATACTATACAATTTTTCTTTACTTTAAGAAATATAGCATTATATTCTGATAATTTTTCCATAGTAACAGATAATAGTCATCCTTTTTAATAAAAGTATTTTTATTTTTTTATTTTATTTTAAAGAGGATATAACAGAATAAAACCAATCATAACAAACCAGCATAAGAGATATGGGACTTCAAAACATTATGAAATCAACAGTAGTTACCATAATGCCTTTTGATGTCTTCAAAATAGCTGCAGATAACTTCAGACATAGTAAAAATCAAACAGAACAGAATAGAACAATAAAAACAAAACAATGAATGCAATAAAGGACTTCAAAACAAGCCAACAGTAAATCCAAAACTGCTACTATAATATATCTATGCTTGAAATAGCTTCTCCTGCCATCGGATTTAACACATCAAACAAAATAAGAGAATAAAATCCAACCCAACAAAACAATGGAAATGACATAGGACCTCAAAAGAAGACCACAGGGAACCAACAACAGTGGCAGTCCTCAGAAAGACATCTCCCCCTAGATAATAACACACTATGTACAGATATCCTAAGAACCTATGATCAGACCACTGATCCTAGACCTGCAATGTTAGTGAAACACCAAAGCACCACAGGCATCCAACTGCATTTCAACTCAATAGCTATCATAATAGCCTGTGTTTCTCTGAATAAGCTGGTCGCTTACAGAGGTGGGGTGAAGGTGGTACTTCTTGTTTGCCAGCCAGCGTGCCAGAAGGGGCTGGGGTCTAGCTGTTTCCAGTCTGCCAGACTGGGCTTGTTTGCTAGTGTGGGCATTGTTCTCTCTCTTAATAAAAGTATTTTAACTCTCTGTATGGATATACTACGTTGATGTAACTTGGTATTCTTCAGAGCTTCTATGTGAAAAACCCAATTTTGTTTCTCTTTCTTATTTTCCACTTATCACAGGCCAATATTCTTGTAAAATAAAAATAAATTATTAAAAAAACTAAAAGCAACAAATACATGCAGAATACAAGCTGATATTCCTTATCACTATATTCAACATGAATTTATACTTCAGTAAGAAATTTAATTACCATTGCAACTGTGGGGCTAATACTTTTTACCTTTCTCTCTGTGGACAGATGCTGGAGCTCAATCATCCATCCCCTAGACAGCAGAGATTCAAAAGATATGTGGAGTGGATCCTACAAGGTGCCACGGCACACTTCACATAATCTACAGGATCTATGGTGGAGTGCCATATGGAGTCTTTTTTTTTCTTTCTGCAGTTTGGGGAATTGAACTCAGGGCTCCCTGCATACTAGGTAAATTCTCTACCATTGAGCACCATAGTTACTATGGTTAAGTTGAGAATTTACTACAATTTGAAGTATTTAATGTAAGTAAATCACATCTTTTTTCAGAAAAAATTTCAAAGTATGATTAAGATAAGAGTAGGAAGAGCTTAGTTGCAGCAATGTGTGACAGGGAAAATTAGGGTGTTTGAATTGAAATTGTATTTGCTGAAACTGTATTTTATTCAGTGGGAGAAGGCAGAGTAATACAACCCAGGACATCCCTTTATGTTGACAGTCACTAAAATTGGACTTTGAAAGTAGATTTAAAATACTGACCTATGGGCTGGGGATGGAGCTTAGCGGTAGCGTGTTTATCTAACATGCATGAGGCCCTTGGGTTTGATCCCTAATGCGCACACACACACACACACACACACTCCAGGCCCAGATTCAGATCTAAATCTAGTCCACATTATCTTGAGAATTTTTGTTTTGTTTTGTTTTTTTGAGGCAGGATCTCACTGTGTAGTTCAGCCTTGCCTTGAACTCACGATGTAGCCCAGACTGGCAGTGAACTTGCAGAGATCCTCCTGCCTCAACCTCCTGAGTGTTGGGAGTACAGGCACTCGCCACCCTGACAGCTTACTTTCTGGGAAACTCTGATTTTAAATCTACGTAGGACAGGGAAAAATTCTTTCTATGCAAAGATTCCTTTCAAATCATTTGTCTGATGGAAATTTACTGTATGTTAAATACAATCAGAGTTGTTAGAGTCACTAAAATATTATTTAAGACCTAAATTAATCCTTAAAATGTATTCTTTCTTGTGATGGGGACTATTTAAGATTCTCTGCCATTGAAACTTTACAGCCATTGTCAATCTTCAATAAGAATGCCAAATAGGGCTGGGGATATAGTTCAGTGGCACAGCGCCTGCCTGGCAAATGCAAGGTCCTGGGTTTCAATTCCCAGCACCGAAAAAAAAAAAAAAAAAGCCAAATATTGAAAACAGTGTGGCTTCCTTGTTATTATGAACAAATAAGGCTGTCAAACAGTTAGTTATTATCAAACTAATTTAACAGAAAAATTAGTTTGATACGTTTATATGATATCTGGTATGGTGTAAATTTGAAGTTATCTCTGAAGAGCCTCATGTGTTTGGAAGGTGATTGAATCATGGGCCACTGCACTCACAGATTACTCTGCTGATGAGTTTCTAGCTGACTTTCAGGTAGGAGGTGGGGTCTGGGTAGAGGTGGTCACTGCTGCTGTGACCTAGAAGGGCATCCCTCCCTCCTCGCCTCCTCCCTTTTCTCTCTCTGCTTCGTGGCTACCATGAGATGTGCAGTTTCTGCCACCTGGGTCCTTTCCCCATTCCACTTCTTCCCTGGAGCCAGCTGACTGTGGACGGAAACCTCTACACACCACGAGCCTAAGTGGTGAGTGTTGAGCATTCTGCCTCACAACTAAAAAGTGACTAAGATGAGATCAGAGTTGACTGAATACTAATATAAAAGCAATCATAAGATTGGAGGCTTTTTAAATTACACTTTGTAATGGTTCAAGCCTTTCCTGTTTTCCTTCTCTTTTTTTTCTCCTTTTCCTTTCCCTGCCCCTCCTCCCCTCCCCCCTTTCTTCCTTTTCTTCTTCCTCTCTCTCCTTTCCCCTCTCCTCCTCCTCCTGCCTGTTTCTTCTCTTTCTCTTTTCGGCTCTGGGAACTGAACCCAGAGCCTCTGCACTGAGTTACATCCTCAACCCTTCTTTATTTTTTATTTTGAGACAAAGTTTTTCTAAGTCACCAAGTTGCCTAGGATGGACTTGAACATGCGATCCTCCTGCTTCAGCATTCCAGAATGCTGAGATTATACACACAAACCACCATGCCTGGCTTCAAGACCACATTTATTCAAGTGTTTTTCAAATAGATGTCTCCCCCCAAATTGCAACACAGTACTTTCAAGTCAAAAGAAAGGAAAAACACTCAACCCTCCCCCCAAAAGATAGATAAACAGAGGGTAAGGAGTACTGTGACCCATCTTAAATGCTGGAATTTAAGAAATTCTCCTCCATTAAGAAGAAAAGGACAATCACATCTTTTCTCTAATGTTATCCAGGATTATACATCAAAATTAAATCTTTTCTCCTCTATTTTCCTACACACATCCCCCATGTTTGCTTTTATTTTTTCCACTCTCCATCTCACTGCATTTACTTATTATTTATTTATTTTACCATGGCTCTAACATGCCTTGAATTATAATAATTTATTTAGTCTACTTCTTCCTTTGGCTGTCAAGGCCTTAAAGGAACTTTATCCTAACAATAATAACTGCTGGGCATTGAACCTGGAACCTCGAGCAAACTAACACGTGCTCTACTACTGAGCTAAACTGCCAGCCCTTTAACTACCTCAAATCCCTCAAAGCATATGGAACCTAGTACCTCCGAAGAAATAGACTCACTAAGAATAAAGACTGCCACCATGTTTATTCTCTGTTGTTGTTTGTTTTCTATGAGACGGGGTCTCACTACGTAGTTCTGGCTGGCCTTGAATTTACTATGTAGTCCAGGCTGCCCTCCAACTTGCAGTGATCCTCCTACCTCAGCCTTCTGAGCACTGGGATGACAAGTGTGCACCGCCATGCCCTGTGCCACCATGTTTATTATGTTTGCTATGACGCTGCTTTTATAAAATTGTTTTACACATACTTCATTAGTCTTGCCTTCCCAATAAAACTAAAACCAAAAGCAATTAAAAATCTATTTCTTTTCTATCCTATATTTATGTACATCAAGGTGATAAGTAGGTATTTATCTGACCGAGAACAATTTGTTCATATGCATCTTCTTCATATAATTACAGAAACTAATTTATAAGCCAAACTTTACATATTTAAGGCGGGGTTAAAGTGACTCTATCCTAAGACTGTGAAACTCACAAAGGCGAAGTCCCATGACACTAGTATTACATTTTAATCAGAAAAAAAATTCTGAGTACACAAATCTATTGTTATTTTGTGAAGCATTCCTTGAATATAAAAGAAAATATTTCAAATAAACTTTGCAGCTTGTTATTTGATCTCTCTGAACACTAAATTCCTGTATCAAATGGAGATGATACTATTTGTCTCATAGGGATGTTATAAAAGTTAAATGGTAACATGTATGTACAGAAACTACCTAGCACAGGTAAGGCCCAAAAAGACTCTAGAAACAGCACTTAATTTCCTCTGACTATTTGGCAGGTGATTACAAAGCAAGTAAATATTTTAGTAAGGCTACAATAATTAATATTTATTTAGTGCTGGGGCTGTAGTCCAGTGGTAGAGCACATGGCTAGCATCCATGAAGCCCTGAGCACCCCCAATCCAGCACACAGAATTTACTAAGTGACGTTACCTACCACTACATATCTTGTTTATTAAAGGAAGAGGACAGTTTCTTCTAGAAGCCTTCTCAGACTAACATAGCATTATGTTAACTCACAACACCTTGAGGAGTACTGGATGAGATATCTGAGGTAATATATATGAAAGTGTTTTACAAACTGCAGTGGTCATATAAATTATTAATATTATATGCTTGTGCCATATTTGCATTTCATTTTGTTAGTTATTGATCATGTAAATTCATCACCATACTCATTTAAAATATGTTAACATGCTTTACTTAATATATTTTAAACACTTTAAGAAGGATAGTATTCTATAATACTGTAGCTTCTATAAGAATCCAAGTTTTGTTAGCTTCACAACATCTGGTTCAGAAATATATTCCATAAGTACTCAATTATTAATGATATAAAATTATTTATATGACAAGCAATGCATAGCACATTGCCCTAAACAACCTGTGTAATGAGAAAGAGCACAAATAAACAAAATATTAATTCAGTAATAATCATTTATACTTTGCTAACTGAGCTTATATTTAATAAACTTTAATGAGAAAGAGAAGGAAACAAAGACTTTTGAAATGCATTTTAATTCATTCTATAACTTCAAGTGAAGTTCATAAACAAATATTTACCTGTTTTTTAGCAGAGCTGTAAGGCTCTCCGAATTGAGTTGTTGCATTAAGGCCTCTCTCAGCGTTGGAAGCATGGACAGCACTGTAACACAAACAGAACATTTAAAAGGTCACAAGTGACATTCCTATCCACATTGAAAAACATGAACTGTTTTAAGCTGTGTGATAAGACTAGCGACATGTAAGAATTTGGAGGGAAGGTCAAAGCTGGAGAATTGCATTATTGAGAGCAATATAAAACTATTACAGGCTAATAAATAATCTATTTCTTATGTTAACTGGAATAAGTTACACATACATTATGATCACAGCAATGTAAACAAGTACATGCAGAAGAACAGAAAGAATCCCAGTGGTGGTCTCTGGGCTACAGATTATGTGTAACTCTTTTTCTCCCCTTTCTTTTCTGTACTTTCCAAATTTCTAACAACAAATGTTTACCTCTGATATAATGAAAATTATCAAAACTAACGTTTTTATATTTAGTCATACTTTTTGTTTCACATTTTATTTCTAATTTTAAAAAAGGGTTATTAGATAATACAAAGTAATAAGTATTTATTGTAACATAAGATGAAAATGCAGCAGGCTAGGAATAGTGCTGCTGAGTTTTAGTTTTCATTTTTTCAATGGCTCCTGCATGTCTATTTCTCTCAGCAATAATGTGAAGACAAAACAAGATACAATGTAAGAAAAAGTTTACAAACAATTCATTGGACTTACTTTGTGTGTCTGTACTGTATAAAAACTGCAGAAAACATATACACTTATAAATTAAAATGAGCTAACACTAAAATGATAAAATTTTTTAAAAACTTAAAAATTCAACATGGGATTTTCTTATTGTTGGGAGTTTTTTTTACTAGAGTAAAGTAAATTATAGAAGCAGGAGATTAGAGCATGGTCATCTGGCTGGGCAAGTGGGCATGACCTGTCAATCACAGACATTCAGGATACATGTGCACAAACTCTGCATTTAGGACAAATAGAGAATATTCTTTAATTCTTCTGGCATGAAATCAAGCAAGTTTCTGACAGAACGGCCCAGATGTGACGACAAAAAGCACATGATCATTTCAACAGATGCACAAAAAGTGTTTGCCAAAATCCAACATCCTTTTGTGATTAGAAACGTTGAAGAAAACAGGGATAGGATGACCTTAACTCAATCTGATAAAAGCCAATTATGACAAACCTACTGCCAACATCATATTAAATTGGGAAAAAACTTTTTTCCCTCTAAAATCAGGAACGAGACAAAAATGTCTACTATCATCACTCCTGTCCAATACAGCCCTTGAACAGTGACCAGAACAATCAGGCAAAGCAAAGAAATAAAATGGATAATATTAAGGAAAGGAAGAAATCAATTAATCATTATTTGCAGGTGACATGATCCTCCACATTGAAGATTGCAAAACTACACCAAAAGACTCTTAGAATAACCAAATTCAGTAATGTACAAGGATACAAAATCACACAAAAATCAATAGCATTCCTGTATACTAAAAGTGAACACACTAAAAAACAAATTAGCAAAAAAATACTATTAACAATAGCATCAAGAAAAATTAAATACTTAGGAATTAACCTAAGAAAGTGAAAGACCTCTACAACAAATACTATAGTATTCTAAAAATAGGAAATCAAAGAGGATATCAGAAAATGGAAAGATATCCCATTACTGGATAGGCAGAACCAATACAGTCAAAGTGGCTATACATCCAAAATTGACATACAGATTTAATGTAACCCCAGTCAAAATTCCAGCAACAATCAGTCCACTGATTGGATTGGCACCGCCCTAATCCTGGTAGGATAGATACAATATAAGGGACAGAAAGAGGCTTGCCTGTCTCTCTCGTTGCTTTTGCTGTCTTCCGCCATGAATTGTTGCCCCTTTGCCATGTGCCACCCTGCCTTAGTTATGGACTGAAACTTCTACAAAGTGAGTTAAATAAACCTTTCCCCCTTTAAAAAAAAAATTCCAGCAGCATTCTTCGAAGAACTGGAGAAAATAATACTAAAATTAATATGGAACCAGAGGAGGCCTATAATAGCAAAAGAAATCCTGGGTAAAAAAAGCAAAGCAAGAGGCACCATGATCCTGGGTTTGAAGTTATATTACAAAGCTACAGTGATACAATCAGCATGGTACTGGCACAAAAACAGACATGAGGATCAATGGAGCAGAACAGAGGATGAAGAAACAGCCCCAAACACATTGAACTATTTGATATTTGACACTGGGGCAAAAAATATACACTAGAGGAAAGATAGCCTCTTTAATAAGCAATGTCGGGAAAACTGGCTATCCACATGTGAAACATTCACACTGGACTTGTATCTTTCACCATGTACTCAACTAAACTAAATTAAACTAAAATTGGATCAAAGAATTAAATAAGACAGAAAACTTAACCTGCTTTAAGACAAATTAAGTAAAATTCCTAAAGTTATACACATAGACAAGGAATTTCTGAACAGAAACCAGTTTTGTAGGAAATAGTACTAACAATTGAACATATCAAATTAAAAAGGTTCTGAAAGCAAAAGAAGCAACCAACAGAGTGGGGGAAAATTTTTCTAGCTATATCTTAGAGGACTAATATCTAGAACATATAAAGAACTCAAAAAAATTAGGACCCCCCCAAAATAACCCAATCAAAAAATAGGCAGGTAAAATAAACAGACATTTACAAGAAGCATAAATAGCCAATAAATATATAAAGAAATCACTCGACATTGCAGGCCATCAGAGAAATGCAAATTAAAAAACTACTGAGATTATCCCAGAAACAATGAGCACCACCAAGAAATCAAATAATAACAAGTGCTGGCAAGACTGTGGGAAAAAACGGAACTTATCTACACCATTGGTGAGACTATAAACTAGTACGACCACTTTGCAAATCAGTATGGAGATTCCTCAGAAAGAAAAAATAGAAATTCCATTAAACACAGTTATTAGCCTTCTAAGTATCTTCCCAAAAGAGTTAAATATAATATATTATAGTGATACATGCACACCTATGTTATAACAGCACAATTCATAATAGCTCAATTTTGTAAATGGCCTATATGTCTATCAACAGATGAATGGATACAGAAAATGTGGTATTTATGCACAATGGAGTAGTACTCTGCCATAAAGAAAGATAAAATTTGAGTCATTTATAGGAAAATGGATGGACATTGAGACTATATTTTAAGTAAAATAAAACAGACACACAAGCTTAAATAGCACATGATTTTTATTAGGGAAAGGGAAAGGGGAAGAAAACAAAAGGCAGTTTGGATGTATTATGTGCATGCACAAATTTCTCACAAGGAATGTAAATATTATGTACTGCAAACATGTGCTAATGAAAAAAAAAAGAAAAACTGTTTCAATGAAAAGTAAATTAGTAAATTAATAATCAGAACTTCTGGTACAATTGGGAGCTTTTCCATTTGAAAAATATAATATTTGAATGGAGCTATTTGAATCTTATTTTCTAAGAAAATCCTAGAAAACATGATTAATCATTCTAATAAATATTCTTCTATAATTCTTCAATAGAATTGAATTTAGAATTTTCCTTTTTAATAAAAGAACAAAAAATTAACATTTTATTTGTAAATTGATATTATATAACTAATGATAAATTTGAAATACTAGAATACCTTATAATTTTGTTTTGTCTTTTTGAGACAGGGTCTCACTATGCAGTTCAGCTGACCTTGAGCTCCTTTGTAGCCCAGGCTGATCTCGAACTCACAACAATCCTCCTGCCTCAGCCTTCCAAGTGCTAGGATTACAGGTGTGCGCCACTACACCCGGCTTAAAATACATTATAAATTGAATCTTTTTTTAGTTATTTTTGAGCCTACATTCCTGTCATTTTCAAAATATTTTAAATTATTTTTTGCTTTTTTTAAGACCTGCTGCTTATTTTAGCTGACCTTGTTTTTGTATTGAAGCATAACTTATAGGGGACACACTGCTGTTTTCATAAGGCTTCTTATAACTATGTTAGATATTTTGCTCTAGATTTCTAAGTAGGGCCATTTTACTTTTCAGTCAATTCTAAAGTCTTGTGGTCATTAACTTTGGAGACTATTTTGCATCTGAGTGTTAATACAAATTAAAAGCCAGTTGATCTCATGGCATTGTTACCAAATGTTGACAAAGGAAGGAATCCCTTGTCTGTAGTATACTGTCACTTCTTTTTCTTTGTACACATCAGAAAAACTTCAAATGCTAGCGTGCCAAGTTTCCTTGTTGATGCCAGCAGGTGAAGTGAACTTACAGTGTTAGTTCAGACTGAAGAAATTATCCGAATCTTGCTTTGTTTAGATTCACAACCTACATGAAGTTTTAACTAAATCAGCTTTTACAGTTTGGCATGTGTACATAAGCTCCCTCCCACCTACTTCCAAATCTATTAGTCACTGAACTTTGCAAACCTGCATTTTAACATTTCAACAATGTTTTGCTGCACCAATTTTATAAACTCTAGAGTATAATACATTTTTTTGAAGTAAACCAAAGATCTTTCTCAAGGTTCTTGTTGCTTTGTTTAGCAGTATTTGAAGATTTTTAAAATATTTTTAATAAAGATAACTCAGATTTGCAAATCCTGTTTAAAATCTTAAACCATATTCTAAATTTTTACTTGAAATTGCATACGATCAGTTAAATTGCATTCTACCATCCAATATAAATGTGTTTCTGTAAGCATAGTTATATTGAAATAGTTTTAAGAAGCAAAAAAAAAAAAAAGGAAGGAAAGAAAAATATCACAAATACCATATCCTAAAATGGAAATTTTTATTATTTAATTTTCATTGCTTGACTAGGCAAGATATATTAATTATAAAATCTGTATTTTTCTATAGAAAATTGAGTTTTTATTTTATATTCAGTATTTTAATGCTGCTCCCTGTAGATTCAGTATACTATAAAATATAAATATCATATTTTCTCAAGCTGTATGTTTGAGTTTCCTACATTATTTAGACCATTATCTAAAGCAGAAACAGAACTTACGTAGAAGTCAGCTTATATTTTAGCACATTTGGCATATCTATCTAGCACAAGCACAATACAGTTGCCCCTCTGTATCAGCTAGTTCTGCTTTGCAGATTAAAATTATTTGAAAAAATATGCCTGTACTAAACAATAGATTTTTTTCCTTGTGAACATTCCTTGTACAGTAACAAGTATTTCTACTGTATTAGACATTAGAAGTAAACTACATTTGATTTACAGGATATGGGAGAATATGCGCAGGTTACTGTAAACACTCTACATTTCATAAAAGACTTGAGTATCCTTGGATTTTAGAACTAATTCCTCATGGATATAAAGGGACAACTGCATGTCACTTTACAGAGGCAGGAAGAGAGAGAGAGGCTAAAGTCCTACAGAAATCTGAGTTAATGAGGAACTAGTTTTAAAGATTATGTGATTATGTGGTATAATTTAAGAGGAGTCTTTTTTGCTAATTCTTCTGAGAGATAACAGATTATTAACTTTTTGCATTAGCCTATTCAGCCAGACACACAAGTTTATTCTCTTCTAGTCATGCATACATTAACACTGAACAAATACTTTTAACATAGATAGCACAACTACTTTCCCCATGCACTGCTGGGAACACTCCCCTCCACTCACCCTAAAATAGGCCAGAAGGCAGAAAAGATAGGTAGAAAGAAGACAAGGAAATCATAACTAACACGTGAAGACTGCAACTTACAGCTAAGCAGAAGTCACCCTAGACAGCCCCATGCCAGTATTCCCAGGCTAGATTTACACTTCTCTACAAGACCCATCATTAAAGGAGATACAGTGGCTCCATTAAGAAAGTACGGCATAGAAGTCAGGCCCTGAGATACGGACTGTCTCAGTTTCAACAGTCCTGGCCAGATTTACACTCCTTCCCTACCATATCACTAGAAGGCCATAAACTGGCCTAATTAAGAGAGTAAACAAAAGCCTAAGTGAATCCAGAGAATGTTTAAATCACCTATTAAAAAAAGAAAAAGAAAAAGAAAAAAACCATGCCTGCAAACTAGCTGGTATCCTTGGGAGAATATGTGTAGGTTATGGCAAACATTCTACTGTCTCCCTCTGGCGTTTCATTCCCTCAAGAAAAGTGTGAATGTCCTCAGTCCCAGACCAGAAAGTGTCTCACTTCTCTGAGCACCCACACACCTCTCCTGAGTGCGCACTATGCTCTCTGTCCCTGCCTAATAAACCCACCTGGTGCCTCTTTCTGACTCATCCTGAAATTCTTCTTCTGCAATGGAGTCAGCAAGCCTGCTACCATGGGATGGTTTAAGTCAACTCCCATCCGCCCTTGTCTTAAGACTCACTACTATAGAGGCAGAGACAAGGAAAGCAAAAAGTCCAAGCCTGCCCTGTAAAATTCCAAAATTCTAAGCCAGGATATATGCATGTGCACCAGATCTGCTGGTGTGACCTGCAGTAACCTTTCTTCACCTGGAGCTCATGGGAGGTTCATGGATATGGGCTGCATCTCACATATCCAATTATAACCAAGTGAATTATGGGGAAAGGTGATGAAAACATAGGCAAGAGACACAGCTGACATGACTCAGCATCCTGCCAATTATGTTCTGGAAGACCCCAGTGAGAGGCACCTAGAACTGGCACATTTTAAACTCCTACACCTTATCCCATTTTCCTCTCACAGGTGTGAGCCTGCTCACTCTGAGAGTACTACTGCCTTAATAAACTGCTGCTTTTTCCTTACCATCATGTGCCATGTCTGATTCTTTCTTTGTCACACACAAAACCTGGGAACCTGTCCCAGATCCATTCACCCACTTTTATGTATGCATCTAGTTTTATGCAGCACTTCAGTCGTGTGGTCTCTATGCTAAGTATTCCCCATCCAACACAAATACTAATCTTGAATCTCTGTGACCTTGAGCAAGTTACTTAACACTTCTGTGCCTCAGTTTCAACATAGGTAAATTATGGGTAACAGAAGACTGCTACTAGGACTACACAGGATTGTCATAAGGACTGAGACATATAAAACATTCAGAACACTGCTTCTTAGCTCATGGAAATTTTCAGCACATGTTAGCTCTTATTATCTGTATCTGCCTCCTTATTAAACACTTTTGTTTGCAAACACCTTCTTAACATGTGAGAGGCAGAAACGGCCCTGTATTCTGACTACTGCAGAGTATGCTGTGCCCCTTTGATCTGAACTATATACTTCATTATTGTAGTCTAAGAGTAAATGGTTATTTCTAGAAGTCACACTAGACTTTTCATAACAAATTTGTGCTCAACTAGAATTTCCAGTCTTTATTCATGTATCCTGCTTGCAAACCAGCTCAGCTAATTCTTTTGTGTGTGTGTGTGTGTGTGTGTGGCACCAGGATCGAACTCACAACCTCGAGCCTGCCAGGCAGGTGCTTAAGCCACTGAGTCAAACTCCCAGTCCTACTTTTTTGAGGTAGGGTCGCACTATGTAGCTCAGGCCGGCCTTGAGCTCACGCTGTAGCCCAAGCTGGCCTCGAACTCACAACACTTCTTCTACCTCAGTCTCCTGAGTGCTGAGATTAAAGGCATGCGCCACCACACCCAGCTCAGCTCAGCTAATTCTGTATCTGTACATGTGACTCGGCTTTTTTTTTTTTTTTTGGTATCAGGGCTCAAACTCAACCTCAAGCCTGCCAGGCAGGCACTTAGGCCTCTGAGCTAAATCCCTGGCCCTATTTTTTGAGACAGGGTCTCACTATGCAGTTCAGGCCGGCCTTGAACTCACTTTGTAGCCCAACTTGGTCTTGAACTCACAATGATCCTTCTGCCTCAGCCTCCTAAGTGCTGGGATTAAAGGTATGCACTACCATGCTGGGCTCTTTGACTCTTTAATGCAGATACAATCATTTTTGCACTTACTCTATCAGTTAAGTGGGTCAGGATTATTTTGTATACAGAAACTTCATTTGTGTGTCAGTAAAGCATATAACATCATTTCATGTGTAAATTCAGTAAGCAGCCCTCTTAGACCTTTGGGAAAATCCTAAAGAAGGTACAGTCAAAGGGCAAAGCACAGAAGCCTGACAGCAGCTGCTATCTTTCAAGGTGGGGAAAACTTGTCGAATAAGAAAACTAGTTATATTTACCTAAAAGTACTAAGTTTTTCCTAACATATCCACTGCAGATTTTTATCTAAAAGGAAATAAATTTAATCATATTATCTATAGTCCTATTATCAATGTGTAAGAGAAGTTAGTTTGCAAGTTCTTCAGTAAACCTGTATTTTGCCCCTAGGTGATCATCATATGTTATTTTTAGTTGTCCACAGTCAGCTATTTATTTATTTGAGGGCTGTGATGTGCTACCCCCACCCTCTGCTGGGATAGCATAGTTAACTAACAGCCCCAGGTTCCACCCTTCTAGATCCATTACTAGGTCATGCTGCTCCTAGCCAATCAGAGTGCTTAGGTGGGAACTGCTCTACCAGGGAACTCCAATAGGTTTCCCTTGCCTACTCCCGCTCCTTCCCCACCATTCTTCAGAGAGAATGGTGGGGAAATCTCCCACATCTCTTGGTCTCTCAAAATTCATTAAAATGTCCTGATAGCTGAATGTTTAAGGAATTATGTAACTTTTTGAAAGTTACCATTTACTGAGTATTATGTGCCAAGCATTTTATTTATACTCAATATCTCATCACACTTTTGCAAAACATTTTTTTAAACCATGCAATGATGTCTTTTATCACATATAGGTTTTTATAATAATTTCTTCAATCTCTCCATACAGAGGCAAAAGTAAGTGTGCTGTTTAACATACTGGAACTTGCAAACTTAATCATTGCCTAAACAAGGGGAAATGACCCCCAATGGGTGCTTAACCAGGTGTTCAATGCTGCCTGCTGACTGCCAAGAACATGGGGGTGAACATGATAGACAGACAGTCCCCCATCTGTGCCTCCATTTACCACCATTCGATAACCTTTGTTCAGGCCTAGGTCGGCAGCACATTTCCTGTCAACAATCATCAAACATCCAAGAAGACTTTCTTTTCTTTTAAAATATTTTTATTTTAAAGAAAATAAAACCAAGCAAAATAAAACAGAATAAAGCCAATCAAAACAAAACAGTGTAAGTAATACTGGATTTCAAAACAAGACAATAGAAAATCAACAAAGGCCACCAGAATGCCATCCTCAAAACAGTTGCCCATACCATTAGACACAGTAAAATCAAACAAAACAGAACAGAACCAATAAAAACAAAACAATGAATGCAATACAGGACTTCAAAACAAAACAACAGTAAATCCAAAATAGCTACCATAATACATATTATCTTTGAAATAGCTGCCCATGTCATCAGATATAACAAAATCAAACGAGACAAAACAGAATAAAACCAAACTGAATCAAACAATGAGAATGATACAGGACTTTAAAACAAGATAATAGGGAATTAACAATGGCCACCACCTTCAGAAGGAGATTCCCCCATAGATACTACACTATACACTATCATCTTCCAAACAGATGATCAGACCACCAGTTTTAGGCCTGCAAAGTCAATGAAACACTAAACACTACAAGCATTAAATTGCATTCTACCCCAGTAGCTACCATCTCACCCCATGTTTCTCCAGATCAGCTGATCTCAAGATGACTTTCATCATCATCTTTTGCTATAGAAATCTGGGCAATATGTTTCTGAGGGACAACCAGAAAATGTGTTGGTGCTGTAGGGGAAATGTGATGGAAAGTAAGATGCTGGTCCTCTGCGAAAATGATTTGGAACAGCCCAGAGATGAAGGTATGGTGGGTGGAGCGACAAAAACATTTCTTAAGCGAGTTTTTTGATGTTTATTTTACAGAGGAGTGAGTTGGGCTTTACACTGGCCCAAAGACACAGAGATGAAGTAATTCAAACTGGAAGCTAGATCAGATAAACCTCACCCTTGAGCCCATGCTTTTATCCACAGTCCCCCTCAGAGCTGTCATTAAATGCAGTATTTGTTACTCTCTGCTTTACAGAATGGAGGTATTTCTCAGACTATTATTTCAGACATGAAAATTCATAACTCAAGCTGTAACTTTGAATGTGCCTCTCCCCCTTCTTGATCTCAGCCTCTTTATTTGTAAAATGAGGCAAGTAAACTAACAATAAAGTCCTTTCAACTCTGGAAATAAAATTCTCCTTTAAAATTGAACAAGGATTCTTTACCTTTGTGATTTCTTTCTAAATTAATTGCTCTTGAAAGAAATGTTAGAAGATTAAGCTCTAAACAACGAAAATGAGCAGGTCTGTTACCGATTAGAAAACTAATTATTCAAGGGCTTATGCCAGTTAGAACACACACCTTGTTCTCTTCAGATATGGGCAAGTTGATTTTGTTATGGCATTCACTCTTCCAGTATGTTTCTAGCTCCACAGTTTAAATTATTACCACTAGTTAGTGCTGACTGAGCACTTGTATGTCTGTAATTGTATTCTGCAAAGGTAACAAACTTATGACTCTTTCATGTGACCTGTGAGGCTCTGTGGGTCAGGCCTACTCTGCAGCCTTGGTTTCCACCACAGGCTATTGCTCATTCCTCTCTTGCTGTCTGCCTTTGGGCAGTTTCTCGACTGTTCCAAGCTTGTTCTTATCTCAGAAACTGTACAAAGCTCTCACCATCGTTCTGTCTGATTTCTTCTCTGATGTCACCTCCGCAAAGAGATCTGACTCTCTGATTGCCCTCTTTTAAGAAGCATCCTCATTCCTCACACTGCTTTATTTTCCTAACAGCAGTCATCACTACCTAAAGTTACTTATTGTTTATCACCTTTACTTTTCAAAATAAGATACAACCTGAAGTAGGGAAGTTTAAAAATTTTTTTTTTTTCCTTTTTCTTGTTTACTGCCTACTTCCCCTGTGCTGGGCACTATATTTGCTGAACAAATAAATGAAATGGGTGAACAAGTACTTACGTTGATTTTAAAAGTCATATTAAAAGGATATCTTTCAGTTAATGCAAATACTTGGTAGATTTTTCATCCTTTGCCTTTTCCTCTTAATTTGGTACCAGAAATACACAAATTAATACAAATAACAAGCAACTCTACCAGGCATGGTAGGGTATACCTGTAACCCCAGCAGACTGAAAGCCTGAGGCAACAGAATCACAAGTTCAAGCCCAGCCTGGGCAAGTTAGGGACTTAGGGACCCCTGTTTCAAAATACAAACATAGAAAAATGAGCTGGGGATTTAGCTCAGTGTAAAGGCCCTGGATTCAATCTTTAGTACCTCAAAACAAAAACCGAGCAACTTCATACATATATAAATGTTTTTCTTTACTTTACCTGTCATATTGCAAGTCCTCTGGTTACTTTCAAAGTGATATTGTCGTCGTGCTTGGGCAATGTATTCTGCAGCCTCCCTTTCTTGTATTTCTCTGATTTTCTTCTGTCCATATTTCCCCAGGATGTATACTCCTAAAATAATTTTTTGAAAAATAAAGTAGTACTATTAGAGTACTAAAAATTCCAAACAGTATTTTTAACCTTTTAAAAAATCTAATTATAAGGCTTACACTAGGGGAAAAAATTCTAAAAATCTATATTAAAAACTATACGACTTCCGGTGCCAAAACAAACAAACAAACAAACAAACCAAAACAAAAAAAAACTATACCACAGAACTAAAGGGGAGAAAGATTAGCAGTTGAATAGTCAATGATATAAGAAATGATGAGTGCAGAAGAGGCCAAAAGGAATTAAATCTAGCAAATCTAGCAGTGCCTTTAATACTTATCTAGAGATATTATAAATGTGTAGCAAAAGGGAATTTTCTAAATATACTATGTTCCATTCACATAAAGTAATCTTATAGAACCACTAAAAACCACACTGTTAAATAATTAATGACTAAGGGAAATATCCCTGTTACACTGCTAAAATGATATAATAGGAAGCCAGACTTTTTTATTTTAATGGCACAAACACAATGAAAAATAGGTAGATTTTAATTTCTTTTTCTTTTTTGGTGCTGGGGAGCCTACCCAGGGCCTTGTACTTGCTAAGCAGATGTTCTAGCACTGAGTTCCATCCTCAGCATGCTAATTTCTAATACATAATGTGAATGAATGGTGAGTAAATGAATGGTGAGTAAAAAGTAATTCTTTCTCTTCTGTTTGCTTCTCTACAGCTTCCATGTTCTCTTCAATGAATGCATAATACTTTTTAAAACTACAGGCCAAAGTTATAAAAGGAAAAAGAAAGTCAGGTGGGCATCTATTCATTCATGAGTCAGAGAAATCTCTGGAAAAAAGAGATTTTCTTAGATTATCTAAAAACTATTAACTTAATTCTAATAGGGAGGAAAAAGGGTATATTGTAACAGTACAGCATAAATACAGGTTGTGCCACCCGTGATCTGTAACTTAACATACCTCAGCAGATACAGTATGATATAAATGTAACATTTTGGTCTATATTCAAGGTGGGGGACAGTCAGTTGTCCTAACTGAGAATGTGAATACTCTGGTGCTTGTTAGCATCTGACAAAAGATATATTTTAAGGCTTAAGCACATCAAATAACTTTTATCTCTGACCAGCACCAAATACCAGTATAATGAATATCAGAAATGACCTTTCATAGATTAAATTAGTGGTGTTCAAAATCTTGGACAAGCTGAAACATGAAGGTAAGATTCATATGAGCTTGTATATTTAGATGAATCTATCAAGTCCTCCTCCTTAGGGATGGCTCAGCCTGGAATCCTGAAGCTTTAGGACTCAAATGATGCCAATGACTAGAACCAGATGGCTACAGGAATCCTGCAGCTAGAATACTGTTACATTTGTTTTTGGTGAATCTTCTGTACATAATTTTGTCATAGTGCCAAATGAGGACAGAATTCAATGAGCTTATAGAACAGGTTGCGTTACTATTTCACCTTTCATAGTAGGTTTTCTTTTTATGGTTCCAGAACTTGGTTTCATCACAACCTGGCAGCAAGGTTGCAGCGGTGTAATGAACCCTCACCTATCTCCAACTGCCTGTGGCCCATAATATCAGAAAGAAATTTAAAGTTATACGCTATTCAAATAAGTAGATTTTGTCTGTGTGTCACAAGGCAGAAGGGGGGCAGACCTTTAGGAACTTCGAAACAAGCACATATCTTACTTTCATTAATACAACGTTGTGGATGAAATAATATACTTCTTAAAAATAACAGTTCAACAGAATTATACGGTTTAAAGTTAAAAATGAAATATGATTATTATTGGTATACTTGCATACAAGTAAATGTATTATAATCATACTCAAAAATAAAAAACTTATGTAAGGGGCTTTATGGCTACATTTCCTGTAATCCATCCTAAATAAACTTATGATAGTGCCACAATACTAACAGAATGAAGAAACTGACTTACATAAATGTGATTCTTTGTTAGGCAACTCTGATACAACTAGTTCACATGAACTGCTTATCTTATTAGAATAATACAGTACTGAAAGTTAGGTGTTAAATGATTATTATCTCTGAAGATATGTCATAACATGAAACACTAAAATGACACCCTTTGCATAATTAAGAATTTTTCTGGAGTAATAGTAAATTTGATTGCTGTTCATTTTCCTGAGGAAAAGGTCTACCTCTTCCATCAGATTCTCAATAAATCTGATAATTTTTTTAGGAACTACTATATTTGTTTGATAAGTGTAGTATATTCTAACTGAACCAAAAAAAAAAAAAAAAAAAGAAATGAACTGTGATGGGTTGAATTGTGCCCACTCTCTCTCCCCCAGTCCCCATGCTGAAGATCCAGCACCTTGGAATGTGACCTTGTTTGGAGACAAGATCTTCACAGAGGTAATCAAATTATAAAATGAGGTCACTAGGGCAGGTTCTCAACCAACATGACTACTGAGTGACCTTGTAAGAGTAAGAAATTTGGATACAGACACATGCAGAATTGAAGACAATGTGAACACATGGAAATGACCACTTACAAACCAAAGACAGAAGGTTCAGTATAGATCACTTGTAATGTGTAGAAGGAACAAACGATGTGATCACTTTGATCTTGAACTACTAACCTTCAAAACTGTAAGATAATAAACTTCTCTGGCTTAAGCCACTCAGTTTGTGATATTTGTTATGCTAGCACTCACAAACTAAGACACGAAATTAGGCAAAAATTCTATATTCATGATTTTTATTTAGTTAACACTGAAGTTCCCATACAAGGTCTAGTTCACCCAGGCTTACATACACAAAACTCATAAATTCTGATTTTGCCGAATTATCTCACTAGGAAAATAAGAATGAGGGTAGAAAACTGATGAGTTAACATATACAGCTCAGGGCTCTATACATTTGATGGGGAGCCTGAATTCTGGCCTGGAAAATAGGAGATATTGATGGCTCTTGCAAAAATTAGGTGACTTTTGAGCAGGTTCCTTTTCTCTCTGGATCTAAATTCTTTATTCACAGAATTAAAGACTGAGATTATATAATCTTTAAATTTTCTCCTGTTGGTATAACTTTATTATGAGTCATGAAACATTTATTAAATACCCCCCAAAAGTAAAATGTTTTGAGGTTTCCTTTCAGAGAATTGTTGGTAAAGCAAAATATCCTCTAGTGTTTTGGCTGCTTGAAAACCATCTCTTAGTGCAAAATGAAGGCATGCCAATTTATCACAGACCATATGAAAAGGGTTATGGAATCACTGAATTTAAGCTAAAGTTTCCTGAAAATGGCTTTCTCTCTCTGGGGGAACGGGTTTCCTAATTTTATTAAGCTCCTTAAGTAATTTCTATTCATAAGGAAGTCTGAGAAGCACCAATACACAGGATACTATGTACACTAGGTATCACTGTGTAATAAGGAAGGTCTTTCACAATTTGCTCTCTAACTATGTTAGGGTTTATACATTGTGTCAACTTGAGAAGTCTAGCAGCTTAATTAAGTAAGGCAGCAACTCTACATCCTGGGGTGTAGAGCATAAGCATTTACCTGGTCATTGTTACAATTTGAGAAGGTCAGAAGTTTAACTGAGAGAGCCAGCAGGAAGCCAGGGTTCTTACTTTGTAAACATCCTCATCCTGTGCAAAGGAAGGCAAGGATGTTTGTGAATGCTACACCCACCCTGGGGGGGGGGTGTCCTGTGTACTATATAAAGGAGAAGAGGGGTGCTCTTGCTCCTTTTACTTTGGCTGCTTTTGTTCGGTTGCTGCCTTGAAGTGCTGTCCCTGTGCCATGCCACCCTGCCTTGGAGCCAGCTGATTGTGGACTGAAACCTCCAAAAACTGTAAGCTAAATAAACCTTTCCTTCCCTAATTTTGTGTGTCAGGTGTTTTGTCTCAGCAACAAGTGAAAAGTAACCAAGACAAACTACTTGTCCTAATTAATTTTTTATCATTTCCCATGTACTCACCCATAGTGAAATACACTTTGATTCATCAAAAGCAATGTTTTGGAACCTCTTGTGCATCTTCTTTTCAGTATCTGCCCTCTTCTTGCTAACTTTACAACTTAGCACAAGTAAAGGTTACCAGATGTACGCATGTGTCTTGCTCCTCCGGGTCCCCACAGCACCCTGCTCTACTTTAGTACTGTAATGCCACCACTGCATTACTTCTGTTTATTTCCATTTCAGTTTTCCAGACTGTTTGAGTTCCTCAAAGTCAGGAACAAACTTATTCTTTTGTATTCACAGATCTCAGTACAATGAGAGTAAGTACATACTCTTATTCAAATGTTTGTTGAACACACAAATGAATAAACATTTTGAAGAGGCCAGAAACTACAAGGTTCAAGATCTAAATCATAAGTAAATGCTTTATGTCTTTTTTAAAATCAGCAGGCCAATAAATATGAATCTGATTGCTCTTTGCCCTGCAATGCTTCTTGTAGTAGTGAAATGTTTCCCAAAGTATTGTCTGGGTACCCAGAGAGCTTTAGGACTATTTTAGGGAATCTGTGAGGTCCCTAAAATGTTATTTAACTTTTTCATTCTCATTCTCTTCCAAGTGTACAGTGGAGGAATACAGAGGATACATGCCGTGTGGTATTACAAGTGACTAAATGCAGAATGAGATAATGAATACCCGCCTTTCTTCAGTTAGGCAAAACAGTAAAGAGATCTACAAAATGTAACACAATCCCACAATTCTCATTAATTTCTTGAAAATGTGTTATTTACATTAATATTAAATGAGCTTATCATTGCTACTTTGTTAACTATTTGAAAAATTCTTCATTATAATATCAAATATGATAACTACTAGCGCAGTTTTAAAAAGTTCTTTAGAAGTTGTAATTTAACCTCAGATCAGAGTCTTTTCTCAAACTGGTCAAATTGTACCAGTTGGTCTAAAGCAACTGCCCATTCAAAATGCAGGAATATAGTCCTATTTAAGAAAGCCTGTGATTCAAAGCTTTACTTCTTTCAGCACCCATGCTGATAACTTACTCAGTTTTCCAGTCTGTCAAAATGTGTCACTTCTTTTATGGAGCTTTTCTTGATTTTTTTTTAAACAATTCAGTACACTATGATCCAGTTTGTTCTGTGTATTACTTTTTAAACTCTCTAATGATTTTGTATTTTTATTATTTGTACACTTGTTTTTCTTGCCTTTTAGACCATGAAGTCCAAGAAGGCAAAGTGGTTGCATCGGACTGTAAGATACTTGGGTTTGAATTTCTGTTACTGACTCTGGGAACCAAGGCAAGTTTCTTAAATACTCTAGGTTGAGTTCTAGTTCCCACATTTTTGAATGGGCTAACAGTAAGGACCTGCTGTCATCTCCACTGAATAGAATGAGTTTATTAAAATGCTCAGTTGACAGCGGGCACATTATGAATGGTAGCTATTACTAGTTTAAAAATCTGTACATCTTCAATCACATTACCTTCAGCATTAATAGAGCTTAGTATTTCCTAACATGTGACAGCACCTTCCTCTGAAATGGAAGGCTTAAAGGAACGCTAGCCACAGTCATATCTTTCTTGCTTCCTTTTTTTTTTTTAGAAAACAGCAGGATTTCTATTCCTCTGAAACTTTTTTCATTCCTCATAATCTGTAATTATAAAGCTTTCAATGGATTTTTAAAAAATCTATAACTACATTTTAAGTATAGTCTTTTTCTTCCCCTGTGGTTAATTCTAACCTATCATCAGGTTTGTTTTTCTAAGCTTGAAGAAGTGTGCCATTACCTCTAAAATTGCTAAACAGATAATTTTCCATCCTTCAGGAGTGGCAAAAATATTTTACTTATGTCCCCACCACACATGTATGTTTAGCTCTTACAAATAATGGATTGTGCAGTCTTAGCACAGCCTAAATATACTTCAGATACTAGAAGCACTGAAATCTCAGCACTCAGGAGGCTAAAGCAAGAGGATCTCAGTGAGTTGGAGGCTAAACTAGGTTATCTGGTGAGTTAAGGGCCAGTCTGCATTACATAGCCAGACCCTGTCTCAAACAAACAAACAAAAAACAACATAAAAACATAGATTTTCTGAAGGTATCAGAAAATACATTTTATAAAGCATTTCTCAAAGAGCCAGGCGTGGTGGAGCACGCCTTTAATTCCAGCACTGGGGAGGCTGAGGTAGGTGGAGCGTTGTGAGTTCGAGGCCAGCTTGGGCTACAACGTGAGCAAGGCCGGCCTGAACTACATAGTGCGACCCTGCCTCAAAAGAAATAGGGCCTGGAGTTTGGCTCAGTGGCTTAAGCGCCTTCTTGGCAGGAGTGAGACTGTGAGTTCGATTCCCAGTACCTATTTAAAAAGAAAAGAATTTCTCAAAGGTAATCACATCCACATGTCCTCATTATCAACTTGTACTAAATCTCAAAGACAAGCACAACACAATCCTTGCCTCCTCAACACCTTATTTCAGACTTTCAAGAATCATCAAATCTAAACTGCTGATACCAATGCTATTGTTAGTTTCAAATTGGGGGGAGGGGATACGATAAAATCCAATAGAGAAAAGCAACCAATTTCTTTGGGAAACCCATTCTTGACATTTTAGTACTTCTGTAATCAAAGCATATAGCTAGTGATAAATATGTATCTTGAAAATTCAAGTTCTAAAAAAAAAAAAACCTCTTGAAATTCCCAGATTCTCTTTTTGCATAATTCAAAAGGCTTTTTTATTGTACAAATGCCTACAAGTTAAGATATGATCGTCATATTAAGGAAAAAGGTCTCAAAATTTACCTGTTTCTAAACCTACTCTTGGCCTAGACAGAACAGTCTCAAGTTCAACAATCTTGAGAACATTGCACAACATCCTAATCCTGACAATTTTCTTGCTGCAAAATGTCCTAACATGGCAGAATCAAAATTAAAATATTGCTTTCTTTTCCTTTATGTAGTCTGTAGCTTTCCGGGCCCTCATGCAATAAGGTGTTAAAAAACCACGAATTGTAAACGCCACCGAAGTGCAGGCTTCTGCTAACTCTTCTAGGACCTCGGGAAACTACTGCGGAGGGAGAAAGCCACACGAAGTACTGGGGGCAGCCAAGAAGGAAGGCAGAGCCTCACGGGAAAGCCCGAGGCAGCGGCCGCGGAGGGTGCTCCCGGGTGGGCTCGGGCCGGGTCCGGCCGGCGGGAAGCGCGGAGCCCTGGGCTCTGCCGTCCGCCCCTCCGGTTGGGACCTCCGCACAGCCCGGACCGGTCGCCTGATCTTTCCCTGCGGAGCAAAGTCACCTGTTTCCCACGACTTTCTCCCCAGTGCCCCTTGCCAAGCACCTGTCACCCACCTCCAAGGACCGTGCCCAGGAAGATGCATTTCTTTTTGTGACGTTTCAGAAAATTCCACGTAGATCTCAGCATTCTCAGGCCCCGGGGGGTGGAGGCTGCCTCCGATGAGGGCCCGGTTCAGCAGGACACCGTTTCTTTGTCGCATGGGCCGGACGACCCGGCAGGAGCGCCGCCGTGCCGCTTGATGCTCCCCACAAACGCCAAACACCGCCGCCTTTCCGCAGCCGCTGTCACCTGAGCGGGGGAAGGGGGCGTGGACTACGGCGGAGCGGCTGCGCTTTCGGTCCGGCCGCCGCCTGCCGCTACTCACTGGTCCGGAGCTCCCGGGGTCCGTCCAGAAATCGCTTCCCGGTGTCCCGTCACTCGACTCCCCCCCGGAAACGATGGCCCGCCAGCGTGGCGTTCCGCCGCCGGCGTCGCTCTTCCGTCTCGGCCTTGATGACTCGGCATGGAGGCGACGGCAGCTGCCTCGGCGGCTGGGAGCGGCTCGCGCGTGGTGTCGGAAGAGGAGACTGCAAAGTGGATGGAGGAGGCCATGCGCATGGTGAGCAGCCGAGAGGGGGAAACCGAGGGAGGAAAGTTTGTCAGGTCGCGGGCGCGCTTTCCCGTCACCACGGGGGCGGTGGGCGGGCAGCCGGGTGGCTTTCTCCTCTCGGGGACAAGGAAAGCGAGCGGGTCTCGGCCTCCTGCGTGTGCGCGCGGTGGCGGGTGCGCCCAGGGCGTCCTTCAGCCACCTGCGGCTCCCTTCGCGTGCGCCCCGAGCCTCAGCTCCGGAGTCCCCTCGTGCTGCGTGCTTTGGCTTTCTCGAATGTATCTGGGGGAAAAGGAAGGGAGCCGACGTCGGTTCTGGTAGACAGCAGGAGGAAAACGCGTCCCTGATCAGCCAGGGCGGTCACCTGTCAGTTCATTCGTTCCGTGCGCTCTCCGCGTGCCCTTAGTGGGTGGCCGGGATTGCGGGCTGCGCTCTGCTGTGCCCTGCGGCCGAGCTCCACCCACGCTGGTGTGCGTTGCTGGACTGTCTAACCGGGACCGAAGTTGGTGTGTTATGTGCGGGACACTCACTGTGCCCCCGGACTAGTTCTGAGAAACGCCCCCCAGGGGCGTCCGTCCTCGTGGGGACTGCACGGAGTCCTTCCACCAACCTAAATGGCACCGCTGCTGCACAGCCCTGAGCAAGATGGTGCAGCCCGGGCCTCCAAGGCTGCAAACCTGGACAACCTGTGACAGTAAGGGGTACTGCGTGCCACTGTAACACAGTGCTGGGTATTCGTGTGTCTGAATATAGAATACGCAAAGTACAACTGTAAGTCTAAAAGATTTGTGTTTGTTTCAATGGCCCATCTGTCTGCACACAGCACTTGGTCTGAAAAGAGCCTGCAGGAAGTCAGCGAGTGAATGTGAAGATTGAGGGCACTGTTGAGCCTACTTAATAGAGTTTGAAAACACTGGACACTTAGACTACGCTTTAGAAAAAAAAGTTTTCTTTCATAAATAAGTTAACATTAGCTTATGGTAGCTCTTATCTTTTTTTCCCTTTTGAAAGTTTCTTTGTAAAAAGCTGAGACACAAAAACGCACCCAACTAGGCCTACACAAGACCATGATCATCAATCTGACCATCTTCCATCCCCCACATCTTATCCCACAGGAAGGATCTGGGGAGCAGTAACATTCATTCATGGAGCTGTCATTGCCTACGATGGCAGTGGCTTCTTCAACAGTCCCTCCGGAGGGACCTGCCTGAGGTTGTTTCAGAGTTATCTCTCTCTCACTCTTTCCTCTCTCTCCATATATATATATACATATACACAAATGTTTACTCTAAGAATAAAATGCATAGTATAGTAAATGTATAAACCACTAACATAGTAACTTATTACCAAAGTTTATGTAGTGTGAATACTTGTATTGCTGTGCTTTCATAATACTGATACTGCAATGGGTTTGTTGCCCCAAGTATCACTGCCCCAAGTATCACTGCCAACATGTATCAATGCCTCGTGTTCTCATTACAACTGTGACACCCCTAGGCAATTATTTGAACTTCACTGTAGTCTTGTTGTATATGGAGTCCATTGTTGGCGGATTCATCCTTGTACATCATATAACTGCATATGAAGGTACATATATGCATTTATATACAGATAAATGTGTATCCAGGTACAGATATTTCTTGTTTAATGACCGAGTTAACTTCCTGCTACTAAGTCATTAAACAAATTGGTTGTAAATAAGGAATTATAGGTAGTATATACATTACAATATGTAATGTATATACTACCAAAGAAAAATTTCAAAGGAAGCTCCAACTTGATGACTTCGTTTTTATTTTCCTAACTCTTACATGCAGTACTATAATGTACAATAGAATGTAAAACTACATTACTGTTCTGTACAGTACAATCAGCAAAAATTATAGTACTATACTGTAGAAGAAGCTACCATAGTGCCACACTTCCACTGAAGTTCTTGTATCGTTGGTCTGTGGGTCATAAGTTGAAACAGCACACCTTGTTTTTAAGTCCAAATGGTCATTAACCAGGTAGATTGTAGAATGAGGGATATCTGTGTACACATACATTTACATGCATATACAGTATATGGATTTTTATACATACATAAAAATATATGAAATGCCCTTCACTTTTTCATTTCTCTGATACTATAAAAAAGATTTTTTATACACATTTTTAATTTTGTCCTTCTGTGTTTAACAGCCTCTGGTCCCCTGTAGCTAATTAATTCCATAATTTTTCATTCATTTCGATGCTTCATTACAGAGAATAATTTTGTTCTGTTCTCTATTCTCCTCTTACTAAAATAGCCTCTCACGTTATTTGCCCTGCATTTATTCAGTATTATAGCCAAATGCTTTTCATTTTCTTGTAAACTGCAATGCATTAGAGCATGTGTCATAGTTCCTTTTACTTGAATAGTGATCTTTTAAACTTGCTTCACGTTCCTTTAAGTAAGTGTCCCACAGTAAAAACAAACTATTTTACATTACAACTGAGAAAATAAATATAAGTATAATCTAAACAAAAGTTTTACAGTGGAGTAATTATCCTTTCTATGTACAGTTTTCCTGGTATTTTTATTTTACTATGTTCCTAAAAACATTAGTTGTGGCCTGTTAACTTGATCCCATGACTCATTGCTCTTTTTTATTTTTCCCCCTTTTATTTTTTATTTGTCTATGTTTATAGTACATAACGATCACATTTCTCATGTGTGGGGTGTTGGTACATGTACATAACAGATTTCATTCTTTTATTTTGTGATCCTCTTTTCCTCTCCCTCCCTCTTCCCTTCACCTCTTGGACCATGACCCATTCTTTAAGCTTATTTCCAACTTCATTTCTTTTATTAAATTCACAGGATGCATAGTCTTCTGATACCTAAAAAAATTAGTATACATATGCATTTCAAAATTTGTCATTTTAAATAATGTATTTGTTTATCTTGAATTCCTTTTATATTATTAAATCCTCCAAGTTGAAGACAAAATTGTCAAAATTAAAATTTTACTGTCTGTTTTTCTCCTGTATAAGTCAACTTTTTATTACTATAATAAAATACCTGAGATAATTAACTAGCAAAAAGAAAAGGTTTATTTGGGTTTTTAGTTTTGGAGGGTCCAGTCTATGATCAGTCGACCCCATTTGCTTTTGGCCTGTGGTGTGGCGGCACATTCATAGTGGGAGTGTGTGATAGGGCAAAATGCTTATATCATGAGCCAGGGAGCACAGGGGGAAGGGAGAGACCAGGGTCCCACAGTGCCCTTTCAGGGCAAACCTCCAGTAACCTAAGGACCTCCTGCTAGGCCCTCTAAAGCTTCCACCACCTCCCAGTAAGTAGTATCACGCTGGGGCTCAAGCTTTTAATACATGAGCCTTTGGGGACTCTTATCGAAACTGTAGCAGTCCTACAAATTATTTCTGTAGCACCATGCACTAGGTGGCTTCATAATCACCAGGATGAAAAATAATAAAGATTAATGAAGTTAAAATACCATATTGTATTGTATCATGTGTTAATCAGCTTTCTGTCACTATAAAAATACCTGCAATAATTTATGAAGAGAAAAGATTTATTTTGACTCACAGAGGCTCCAGTTCATAGCCAAGAGGACTCATTACTCTTCGGCTTCTAGTGGAGCTGACCGGTGTCAGTGTGGCATAGTAAAACTACTCGTGACCAGGAAGCAAGAGAATAAGGAGGAGGTAGGCGGAGGACAAGACCATCCCCCAGGTACCCCTCTGAAAGGTTCTACTCCCACCAGTGCCATCCTGTGACCAGGCCTTTAGTCCATGGGCTCATCGCTTCTCAGCCTTTTGGCTAAGATCAAGTTCAGTCCATGGGCTCTGGGGACATCTGAGATCCACGCCATAGCACAGAGTAAGCTGCATTTGCATCTTTCTATGGGTGAGAGAGATCTAGAGGGCAAACGATATCAGGTGCTGGGAAGTCAGAATTTTGATTTCTTCTGTTTGTTTTCATAAACTTTTCTCAAAGTGTTCACATATGGAGCTTACTTAGATGAAAGTTTTAGAGATGCTACCACGGAGATCTCATAGTGGTCTCAAAAACAAGCAAGTCACTCATTTATACTTTGTGCATCAGAATCGTGTTGCCTTTCCTTCTTTTTATAGGTTTTAATTTTCTTTTAAGCATGTTGAAATCCTATTATTTTAGAACTTTTCATCTATCTACCTCTGCACTCTTTATTTACATTTAGGGACTGAACACTTAAGTCTTTTAATGATGTTTTGGTGCAAATCACTTAAATCACTCCACAGTCCCTTTCTTTTCTATCAAATGAGATGGTTGAAGTTCAAGGAATTTGAAATAAACTCTGGCCTTTTGTCTCTTAATTGGATTATAAACACCTAAGAACATGATTACATAGTTTACCTCCTGTGTAGGATTAAGGAGGCCCTTAGTGGCTGACTACCTTTCTGGTTTTGGCCTATGCATATTTCTTTCAGGCTTTAAAAAAACGAAAAGTTCCTGCCACAACTTGTGTACTTTGTTCCCCAAAGAAACTTCAAATCTTAAATTTGAAGAATTACATCTGATAATAGTTTAAGATTAGACTAGGGATATACCTACTGTCAAATCTGGAGGCAACAAGTCAATCTTTAATTAATTTGTACTGAGCATTTGTTCGTCTTGAGATGAGGTCTCCCAGTATTAACCAGACTGGCCTCTAACTTGTGATCCTTCTGTTTCAACCTGTGTGTGGCTGGGACTACAGACATGCACCACTACTCCTGACTTGGAACTGAGGATTTGAAAGGGAGATGGCCACTGCTGAGTGCAGTGGGGAGGACGCAGGCATCTTCATAGCGTGTGATCAGACATATTTATATGCCCAGTTCAGATAAGGAGAATGGCCGGCTGTGACAGGACTGGGTGGGTAAACAGCCCTAACATCATTTCTGCATTCACTTTGCTCATGTTTAAAGGGATTGCGCTAACCAGTGATGGCAAAACTTTTAGAACTTTCGATAGTAACAGCCAGCCAGCTATGGCATGCGTGCCACAGGTTCGCCACCACTGCATTAGAATATGTGTATCTTTAAAAAACATAAATAAAACCCTAGGCTTAATTACTTTCTCATCCCTGATACGCAATACCTGAGAGCTGCAGTTTAAAGGAAGAGACGTTTGTTTTGGCTCAATTCGTAGAGATGTCAGTCTGTAGCCTGCTAGCTCCAAGGCAGGGTGGCATGATAGATGAGAAACTGTTCATGATGTGGCAGAGGGAAGCAGAGAGACTGATCAAGGGTGGGTGCATCGTGGGGAGGCTGAGGGGTCAGGAAGCGGCAGACCCTGCCAGACTACACCCCACTGACCACCTCCTTTACCAGGGTTCACCTCCCGACATCACATTTAGCTATTAACTCATCAGTGGGCTCATCCACTGCTCAGCATCACACCCCCATGATCCAGTCTCCTCCTAAAGCCCCACCTATGCGTGTGTGAGGCTTTGGGAAAACATCTAGGTCTAAACTGTAACCCCATATGCCTGGATTATAAAAAGGAAGGAAAGCAGTTCTCCAGAAAGCTTACCATCTGGTTTTTTTCTTAAACTGTCATCTAAAGTTAATAAGACTGCAGAAGTCAGTACAGCACTACCAATCTAACAGGTTCAATAATTTTGGAAGGCAACTTAGCTTATGTATCATATGACCTAGTACTACCACTGTTTATGGACATAGTTTAGACCATGAAAAACCACAGCTGTCATTTCAGTGTTAAACATGACAGTGGAAACCAGGAAGCCTGCAATTTTTAACATTGAACAAGCAGGATACAAATGATTTTATACTCTACATGTAAGTGTAGAGATTAGCTGTGTTCAAACTAACCTTGACATCTTGCCTCAGTGTCTGTCTGCTTCTGTGTATGAAATGATATCTATCTCACGGTTGTAGGAGTTAAACTATGAGAGAATTGGAAGTAAACAAATGGTATTTGTATAGCAGTGATGCAAAAGAGGGACTCTTTAAAGTATACCACCAAAGTCAGGCATGGTGTCATATAATTCTAGCACTCGAGAGATGGAGGCAGGAGGATCTCCATGAGTTTGAGGCCAGCCTGAGCTACATATTTGAGACCGGCCTCAACTATACAGTGAAACACTGTTTCACACAAAATGAAACAAAATAATAACAATAACCGTAATAATAAAATAAAATATTACCACCAGAGGGCAGAAAACATGACAGAAAAGTCATTAGGTTTTCATTATATAAACATTGGAAATGTCTATCTGCTTAAAAAGATAAACTACAAAGTAATAAAGCAAGTGGTAAAGACGGGAAATATTTGCAACATATATGTTGAAGGACAAGTTTGATAACTTTAATATGTAACTTATGGAAATGTATATAATATATAGTTTATATAAAATATAAGCACTCTCCAAAGTAATAAGAAAAGACATATGAAAGTATGGAAAATGTCAAAGAATATGAACAGGATATTAAAGGAATGACAAGTAGCTGACAAATAAGTGAGTACTTATGGCATTTTATTAGTAATAAAATTCAAACTAAAAAGAGATATAATTTGTCACCCATTAAATTAGCACGAGAGAAAAAGTTATAATGTCCGTGATAGTTCGGGTGTGTCGAGAAGGGCTGTTGGTTTGAACTGAATGCCGGTGCCCTTTCTGTAGGGCAGTGTGACTATATAGATATAACAGCCTTAAAGATGAACTTAGCCTTTGACCAAGTAGTGCCCTTTGCCTTTGATATCTTTCCCAGAATGAAAGTAATGTTTCCTTTTTCTGATTACATAAATAATTCAGTCATAAGAAAGCAAGCTGTAAGCACAGTTTAACTAATTATGTGAAAATTACCTAGCATCCTACTGTTAACAGACTGTTACCATTTAAACAGCCGCCACATGGTTAGTGGCTGCAGTGTTGGGCATCAGCTTCAGCTGACAGTGTAGCAGTACTGTCCCTTAGGTAGCTTTACGGCACACATAAGTGTGTCCTTCACCTCACCCTGGATCCTCAGTGTAATTTCAGTTCTAACATTTTGGGAGCACTCGCCTATATTTTTGTGTCTGTATGTATGCTTTCACAGAAATGGAATTACATAGTCTCTTTTTTGTTATATTAGTAGTACATTTTTTATGGTTTTAAATATCTTTTTATTTCGGCATATCATACTCTCAGCCTTAACCCTTGAATTTTCATTACTGTTAGAATGAATACCAAAAGTGAGACCAAGGGCCTGTGTGTGTGTGTGCACGCACATGCACGTGCACATATGTATTTTAAAGCTGTGAGGATATTGCTATGATGTTGTCAGTACAGTAGCCACTAACCACATGTTTGCTGTTTAAATTTAAATCAATTAAAGTGAAATAAAATAAAATTCAGTTCTTCAATTGTGTGAGATTTATTTCAAGTACTCAGTAGTCACCTGTGACCACCAACTACTGTTATTGGGAACCACACAACAAAGGATATTTCCATTGTGACAAAGCTTCTGTTAGGGAGATAGATCTTCTGCAAAAGGGAAGGAGACCAAGAGATAGAGGGAGAGGGATGGACTGAAAAAAGAATTAAGATGTGTTGTGTACATGTGCCATCTCCCCCCCCCCGCCCCATGAACGTAATCATTATGTACTGCAAACATGTGCTAATAAAAATTTTAAAAATGCTTCTGTTGGGCACCATTGGTTAGCAGTAGTCACAGTTCCATTACCCACTTATGAAAATGTCCTGTTCCACTTTCCCCCAACCTAGAATTATCACTCATTAATATTTGGCAGTGTGGTAAGTAAGAAGCAACATCCCTGTTACTTTTGTTGTTCTATAGTAAAGTTGCCAAAGTTTAGTTAATTTCATCAACTTTTTACTTTTAGTAAAATCATTATCTTTCATAACAGTTTTCTTTTGGAGAGCTGAGCATTTAAGAAAGGTCGTGGTTTTAGCCATCATATCATGCATGCTTAGCATAGCATTCTAAGAGAACAGGCTCAGAAAAAAATAGCAGGCCAAATAACAGTGTTGTCCTTCTGTTGTGTTCCAGACACAGTGCTGTGCACAGTGTTTCACGTGGGCCGTGTCATCTGAGCCCCACAGCACCCTTGCAAAGTGGGTATTGTTATTGTCCTCATCTTCCAGTGGGAACACGGAGGCTGAAGAAGTTAACTGATTTCCCCAGACTTACAGAACTAGTGAAGATGACTTGAGCCTGGCCATCTGCAGGTGACCCCTGGCCTGTGCTGATGTCCCGTGTCACCTTGTTCACAGCTTGTCCAAATGTTATACTCTTCACCTCCTCAATTTCGTTACCCTGACTCCTATGTATCAAGCATCCTAATTGGACATTGAGATTTTTTTCTTCCGGAAATTGCCCAGACATATTCATGGACTAATTTTATTATTAACTTTATTTTTTAAAATCACACCATAGGAACTATTTGTGTTTATAGTTATTTCCAGAAATAATTCACAAGGAAGCAATAGATATACTACACAAATGTTCTTCACTTGTTTATAATAAGTAAAGAATCTGAATCATTGTAAATGTCAAACAATTAGGTATTAGTTTATTATGTCTGATATATTCAAGTAGAGGAATACTTTGTAACCTTTAAAAATCATGTGATGAAAATCACCCAACTAAGGAAAATGTTTACAGTACTTCTGAATGAAAAGAACAGACTGCAGCACTACATGCATAGTGTAAATCTGCTTCACAAAAACAAAACAAGAAAAAAAAAACCCTGCAAATACATTTATGCAGGCATAGGAAAAAAACTGGATAGCTTTTGTTGCTTAATAATAATAGTGATTAATATTTTTGGAATATTGACATTATGAGTGATTTTTAGTTTTTGATGTGTGGGGTTTTTACTCACAAATTTTCTACTTTGAACATACTTTATACTTAGGAAAAAAGAAGATTGGCTATAGATATGAACACAGTGAAAAAAGTTGCAAGCTTTCCAGGATAAATCCTTTAGTGTGCATTTTCTGGACACTTAGTATAATATGGTGCTAGATCTTAGGGAAGTGCAAAGAGAAAGCCCCATCTATTTTAATAAACATGGTATGATTAAATGTTCTCTGTGTCCTGGGCCTTGTGCTCAGTGCTCAGGCACAGAATTTAGTGCTCACCTTCTAGGATAAGGCCATGCATAAATAAAAGATGGTAAGTGACATGTCCAGGTACCAATGTAAGACAGATGCAAAGCACTATTATACAGTAGCTCAGACAAGGTTCTGAGCAAATCGGTTGAGATAAATGATGGAATTTGTTCTGCATTTTAAGGGACAAAAGGAATGTGGGTTGGTGGAAAGGAAAGGTTGGACTGTGAGATACAAAGAGATAAGGAACTTTGTCTACTATCTAACTAGAACAGAGCTTTCTGTTTAGAGCTTCCTAAGCTAGGGCTTAGGTTTAGGTTATGTATGAGATATGATCAAATTATACAGAGAACGTTAACATTTAAAATGTTGTTTGAAAGACTGTATTACTAAATGCATTAACTGGTGAGAGAACAGTTGATACTCATGATTAGATCAATCTTACATGTCTTTATCCATCAATCTGAACAACCCCCTTGAAGGTAACCATATGCAATGTTACAACTACTGTAAAATTCCAATCATCTCATTTTGTAAACGTATAATGTTACAGTATCGGATATGTTGTTGTTGTTTGTTGATGCCTTTAGTTTTTTGTTTCTCTTCTTTATGACTATTCTTTTATTCTTTATTGGTTTCATTCTGAACTATCTTGCTTGATTATATTAGACCTGATGATATGGGCAGTTATTTTAATGATAACAAGAGGTATTCTAAGGGGAAAGGAGGAAGGAAGGAAGGGAAAAGGAAAAAGACATAAATTTATAAATAGGTATACATAAGACAGTTAAAATGACTATATTACTAAATGCATTAGCTATTGAAAAAGAAAAGTTAATACTCATGATTTGATAAATTTTGCATGTCTATATCTGTCAATCTGAAAAACCCCTATGAAGGTAACGATATGCAATATTGTAACTACTGCCAAATTTCAACCATCTCATTGTGTAAACCTACAATGTTATCATATCAGATTTGTTGTTGTTGTCTGTCTTTTTTGCTTTTTGTTTCTGTCTTCTGTGTCCATTTTCTCTTAAAAAATAAAATAAAATAAAATGTTATTACTGTAAAAGACACATTGCCATTAATCATCCTCAAAATCCTTCTCCCATCAAACACACTTATGCTCTCATTCTTGCCAGTGTGTGAAGCAGTTCTGGAAGTCCTCTTTCATGTCTTTATGAGGTGTGATAAAAAGTACTGCAAACACTCCTGCCTTCCTCATCCTTCAGTAGGCTTGCATTTATTTAATCGTTTATTTATTTATTATACATGGAGTTGAATGCAGGAACTTCACATGGAACTATGTGTCCAGCCCTCGTATTTTACTTTATTTTTTAAATTTTGAAATGGGATGTCACTAACTTGCTTGGACTGGGCTCTCACTTGCAATTCTGTCTGCCTCCCAGAGTGCTATTATAATAGGTGTGCACCTCTGCCTGGCTTGACATTTCTTCTTCATGTCTATTGCAAGATCTTTCTTATGTACACTATCTGTATTTATTTATTAACTTTTGTTTATAAATGATTATAAATTCACAGAGAGTTGCAAAAAAAACCACAATATATGAGGATATAAATATCTAGTTTCCTTCAGTGGTAGCATCTGGCATAACTAGTGTGGTATCAAAGGCAGGAAAACATTGGTACACTCTGCAGAGCTTCTTAAAATTTCATCACCTTTTTTGTGAGCTTGTGTGTATGTGGTTCTGTGCAACTGTGGGTCATGGACTATATGTGTATTTATTTGTTAAACAAACTTGCAAAATATTTTCCAAAATGTTTTTCAAAGTAGTTGTGCTGTTTTTACATACAGTGAATTTAAACTTTTCTTGTCTCATTTCAAGTAGAAATTATGGAACAGGATGACATCTAGTCTGGTCACCTGTGTGCTATTGGAACTTCAAGAGGTCATTTCCATAATTTTAAAGAAGAAAAAAAAATTAAGAAAGTAGAATTTTAACAAATGAAAGAGTTCTAATGAAAGATTTTCAAACATGATTTATTTTCACACCTCTCCGTGAATATGTATACTGCCTCTGAGAGGAGGTGACCCTGGAATTTAAGAGTGATGATCAGTGATCATCCTTCCAGTGAGAAGAAGAAATCAGAGGCTCCAGAGTTTTTCGTAGCATGGATGCACCGTGAAGAACGTTGATGCTAAATATCAGAATGGAGCTAGATTTGAGAAAAGGGGAGAAACAGCCACGTTTCTTTGCTCCTGATTCTCACGAATGTCCTGTTTGTGCTGCATCTGCTGCTTTTCTATGGCCTTTTCAAGTATTGAGCATTACATTGCAGATTTTCCGCTTTGTATTTCAGGCCAAAGAAGCCCTCAAAAATACTGAAGTTCCTGTTGGCTGCCTCATGGTTTACAACAATGAAGTCGTGGGGAAGGGAAGAAATGAAGTTAATCAAACGAAAAATGTATGGGAGTCAAGCCGCACAATTGCAAACGCACAATGGAGCCGGTGGGGCGGAGTGTACTGAGGGAAGTTAGCCGAGAGACGAGACTCTGTGTGCCGCATCCTTTCTTAATGCTGTTTTGTTCAGATTATAACAGTGATAGAATAATTTTTTTTGAGATGTGGAAACTTCAGAAAAACTTAACGAAGCTATAGAATTGTAGTGAATAATTTTTTGTAGCACAGCTGCTCATTCTGTCGTAGTAAATGAGGCAGTTGACTGAGGTGATGCAGTTCAGTGATTATTTATTGAGCACTACTGGAAGATATGATTCAGAAATTATGAATCTGAGCCTTTTTATTTTAAAGAGAAAACAGAATCTCATAACAAGATAATGGGAAATTAATAAGGGTTAATGTATAAAGTATTATTATCTTCAAAGCAGTTGCTCAGATTAGAAGATAAAGCCATTCAAAATTGATCAGACAATATAAGCACAAACTGTTCTTTTCAATGAACTAGAACACAGTAATATAATTATCTTAGCTATCATATATATGTATTTTTTTTTCTTTTCCTTTCCTTTTCTCCTTTCCCCCATCCCAGCTGAGGGTGTTTGAAACAGTTTCATTCCCTTTCACAGTATCTATTGTAGATTGTGGATCTTACTCTTTCAGTTTGTTACACTAGGGTGACAATATGATGTTTACACCTGTGAGTCTTACTTATTTCACTTAGCATGCGCTCTCGTTGCATCCATTCACCTGTAAAAGCCTTGACTTTATCCTTCTTTATAGCTGAGTAGTACTCCATTGAATAAAAATATCATATCTTTTTTTTATCCATTCCTCTGTTGATGGGCATTTGGGTTAGTTCCAAGATTTAGCTACTACAAATTGTACTGCTATAATCCTGGGTGCACATATATTGCTGTGGTAGGATGTTTTTAATTCTTTTGGGAAAATACCCAGAAGGGGAATAGCTGGGTGGAATGGGACCTCTAATCCTAGTTTTTTGAGCAGTCTCCACACTGATTTCCACAGTGGTTGCACTAGTCTACACTCCCACCAACAGTGGAGAAGGGTTCCTTTTTCCTCACAGCCTCTCCAGCATTTGTTATTGGTTGATGTCTTGATGTTAGCCATTCTTTCTTGGATTAGATGGGATCTTAGTTGTTTTAATTGCACTTCTCAAATGACCAGTGATACTGGACATTTTTTTCATACATGTATTTTCCATTTGCATTTCTTCATCTGAGAAGTGTGTATTCTTCTCAGATGCTGATTTTTGGATTGGGTTTTTGAATTTGGGGAGCCTGATTTTTTTCAATTCTTTATATATTCTAGATAGAAATCCTTCGTCTTAGGGACAGTGGGCTAAAATTTTTTCCTGATCTATGGGTTGTCTTTTCACTTGGTTGGTGCTTTCTTTTGATGTGCAAAAAAATTTTAATATGATGAGATCCCAGTTGTGAATCTAAGTTTTAAAAAACACTGAGCTTAGGAGAGCTGTTTTTTTTTTTTAAACAACAACAAAAAGAATAAAAATGATACAGAATTTCAAAACAAACTAATAGGAAATTAACACTAGTTAATATGTTGCATATTGTTATCTTCAAAGTAGTTGCTCAGATTACAAGATTTAGGTATGAAAAAAATGATCAAGCGATGAAAGCACAAATTGTTCTTTTTGATGAACAGGAGAAACTTGTTTTTTAAGCTGTCTGCTGGGTTTCAGTATGCAGCCAGGACTGGCACCCTTTCCCTGACACTTCCTTCTCTGAGTTTCTAAGTCTGATCAACCAAAACATTCCCCCTGGCCAGCTTAGCTCCCATCTGGCATCCGTGGCATCTTGGGCCACAGTGCTATCACTTTTCACATCACGCCCTAGACTCTATGGAATTAGTCACCTTCTGTGGCTAGGATAAAATACCTGACACCCACAGCTCAAAGAGGCTGAGCTTTATTTTGGCTCAGTTTCAGTTCCAGTCAACAGGCTTCAAGGCGGAAATGGTGGAGTAGAAGGGCCTGGCTGAGAAGAGCTCTTCAACCCTTGGCCATCAGGAAGCAGAAAGAGAAGAGGAGCTGGGGACAGGAATGCATGCACCTTTCCAGTGGTGCCACAGGGACCTGTCTTTTCCAACCAGGACCCGCCTCTAACAGCATCTTCCCTTACCCTACTCCTCAGTGGGTGAACCCACTGATGAATGTAGCATCTCCATGAGCCTATCAGCTTCCAAACCCCTGAGGCTTTTGGGGGACACTTTAGAAATAAACCATAGCAGTAGGTAAACAAGCACCTCCCTGTTGGCTGCACCAGTTTTTTTTTTTTGTTTTGTTTTGTTTTTTTTTTTTTTTTTTTTTTTTTTTTTTTTTTTTTTTTTTTTTTTTTTTTTTTTTTTGCTTGTTGAGGGCAGAAACTTTTTATCTTACCCAGAATTTATTTAGCACACTGATTTATACACTATTAGCACTCAGTGTAGAGTATTGATAATGCTACCATAATGGATATTGTATAGAAGACGGGGACAGGGAGGAGAGGTAGCAGAGTACACACAGCATCATGCAAAACTGTGTTTTGTGGAATTCCAATTGTCTTGCAGTGTAGAGGGATAGATCCTAGGGCACCTCATTTTGCATATGGGAAAACAAGGCTTTAAGGAGTTAGATAATTTGCCCAGCACCTCATAATTAGTATTGTCCCTGTCAGGATTCAAATTTAAATGTGATTAATTTCACATGCTATGTGATGTCTCCTCTGGAATACTGACTCCCATGAGGTATCTGAGACTAATATACCAAATCTTGGCTTCTCCAGAGTTTGCCAGCATATGAAAAGTATTCATCCCCCAATATAGTTTGCTTAGCATGAGGTCAGTGACACCCTTGAAAATGTGTTTGAAACTGGCGCATAAGCTTATGAAAATGTCAAGCTTCCCTTAAAGAATTCAGAAATCCTAGATATGTGTTTTTTTTTTTTCTGAGACTTCTCTGTGGTATTTTAATTGAAAGTTCCCTGTAAATGCTTTAGGAATTTAACTAAAGATTCAGCAGGATGTATACAGCATCTTGGAGTAGGTGTCCTCTGTGGGTGAGGTTATGATACTTGAACCAGGGCTGAGTCTCCTGAAACCTCAGTGATTAAAATGTTGGCAGGAGTGATAGGCACGTCTTTTTATGTATTTGTCTGTATATTTGTAAAATACCAGTTATATGAGGCAAACAATCAATGCAAGCATATCTCTCTGAAGGCTACTCGACATGCAGAAATGGTGGCCATTGATCAGGTCCTAGACTGGTGTCATCAAAATGACCAGCGACCTTCTGCAGTCTTCGAGCACACTGCATTGTACGTCACCGTGGAGCCATGCATTATGTGTGCAGCCGCTCTCCGCCTGATGAGTATCCTTTGACCTTGTGAGTTCAAGCCTTGTTCCTTTCCTGTGAACAGGAAACTGGCCTGATGCATAGCGTGTTTTCTCCTCATCCTACCTTTTAGGGTTCCTTAGCTTTATTCTGTTGTGTACTAGAGCACAAGTTAAATTTTATGTGGGATGGAAACAGGGAGTGATCTGTTATTTCCCTGGATTAGATTTCTTCCTCCTGTCTGGCTCCCACTCTCTAATGATTCTGAAAAAATGATTTAGGAAAGAATAGAGAGCATACTAAACTGTGAACATTAGCCGGGCATGGTGGTACACTCCTGTAATCCCAGCACTTGGGAGGCTGAGGCCGGAGAATTGTTTGCAAGTTCAAGACCAGCCTGGGCTACAAAGTGAGCCTAAGGCCAGCCTGAACTGCATAGTGAGACCCTGTCTCAAAAAGACAAAAGCAAACAACAACAACAACAACAAAACTGTGAACATGAAGCAGCTACACACTTAGTTTTCATTCTGTGTGCAACTGTTGGAGGTTAATTTGTAAATACTTTAAACCTTTTTCTTTTATGTGACTGAGTTGTATGGTTTTGAAGACTAATCCCAAACTTTGTTTTTGTTTTTGTTTTTTTTGCGGCATGGGGGATTGAACTCACAACCTCACGCTTGTCAGACAGGTGCTTAAGTCACTAAGCCAAACGCCCAGCCCTGGTTTTTTGAGGCAGGGTTGCACTGTGTAGCTCATTCCGGCCTTGTGCTCGCGTTGTAGCCCAAGCCGGCCTCGAACTCACAACGCTCCTCCTACCTCAGCCTCCCGAGTGCTGGGATTAAAGGCGTGCGCCACCACGCCCGGCTCCAAACTTTGTTTTGAAGAGCGGCCTAAACTTTCCTCTCCAGGATGGCTGTAGCAACCCATCCTGATTTTGCCACAGTACTGTGAATCCTACAAGACCTTAATTCTGTCTTATAAATCCCGTTGGTCATCTATGGCTGTCAGAATGAGCGATTCGGTGGCTGTGGCTCTGTTCTAGACATTGCTTCTGCCGACTTACCAAATACTGGGAGACCGTTTGAGGTAAAATGATTTGTTTACACTTTTTCTTTCTGATTACTTTCATCTCACTCTGGGATTGTGAATAGTATGTAAGTAGTATCCCAAGAAGCTGTGACAGAATCTGACGGGATCCCAGGACTCCAGATTGAGTTTCTTTATGACTTAGCAGAGGACAACAGGTAAGAGTTTCTAGATGAGTAGTTCCTCTCTTCATTTATAAAATCTCTCCTGAAGCGGAGAGTCTCTGCCTTCTAACAGCCTTCAGCACTGCTTTCTGTCATTCTGTGCTGAACCAAGCTTGGCGAGGCATGGCCTATGTCAGTGACAGTAGATGCTATTCAATGAGCACAGTATTTTTGTACAAATTCAGTAATTTCACTGGATTACCATGTACCTTATTAGTGTCCAGTGACACTTCTAATTTTATTTTTTCTTTGCCTTTTGAATGTTGAAATTATTCTCTCACCAGAGAATCCACACATCTTGCATGTCCTAGTAGGTCCACATTCCTTTTACACTTGCACATCTTCGAAGTTTTTTTGATTAAGAGCATAAGCACTAGGAATCTCTGTGTCAAAGTTTGGTTTAGGATGTGCAGTTTTTCTACACTGGTTCAGTTTTTCTCTCCACAAAGGAAGGTTAAACCAAAAGTATTATAACTCTAAAAAGGAAAAAATTTAACAAAGGCTGGACCTCATGGACCTAGCTATTCATAGACTCTGATAAGAACCTATGGAAGAGCCGGGCGTGGTGGCGCACGCCTTTAATCCCAGCACTCGGGAGGCTGAGGTAGGTGGAGCATTGTGAGTTCGAGGCTGGCTTGGGCTACAACTCGAGCGCAAGGCTGGCTTGAGCTACATAGTGTGACCCTGCCTCAAAAAACCAAGGCCCGGAGTTTGGCTCAGTGCCTTAAGCGCCTGCCCTGGCAGGCGCGAGGTTGTGAGTTCAATCCTTGGTGCCAAAAAAAAACCTATGGAAGGCTAAAATTGGCTCAGTCCCATTGAGAACATGTTTTATGAAATGTTCTGTCTTGAATTTTCTCTGAATATTGACTTGCCTAACAAATGCTTTACATTTAAGGATAGATGCCTTTAATATCACATCAGACAGAAATCACAGTGGAATGGTAGAGTTAATGATGCAATCAGCTTGATCATGAACTACATCTGCAAAGTGATTTGATTTTCCCAGTCACTTGCAGGAGTCACTCAGACTTTGTTTACATAACTCTTTGCAAATGAATTGCTGAATCCATACAAGACTTCCCTTATGAAAATGATCTAAAGACTTTCTCAGTTTCTGGGCCCTTGAATGTCAGACATGGGTGGAACATTTCTCTGAAACATTGCTGATGTGAGGGCACACACACAGTCCTTTCTCAGACATCTCTGCCCAAAGTAGATCTGACTGAACCGAAGCGTTCAGTTGCAGTTCACACATCACGGGCTCTATGGGAAGTAAATATCCATGACTTTAAGCCATAGCTCTAGGTTTCTAAAGAAATCATATACAGGCTTCTAGATTCTGTAGTTTCCTCCTTTCTGTGGGTTCAAGGGATAGGGAACAATAGGGAAGTGAGATGTCTTTTCTTATTCCAGAATTATAGATTCTTTTAATATTGTATATTAAGCAGCATGAAAGTTTCCAGAGAAGACCTATAACCCTATTCATTTTTTGTAGCCCTATAAAAAAAATAATGTTTCATTTATAATGCCAGTTTTGCTCAAAATATTTTTATTTCATTAAGAATGCATGCTTTTTATTAAAACTAAAATCGTAACTATAAAGGATACACAAAAATATTCTCCCGGTATTTTAGAGCAATACAGTTTCCCTGTCTACCTGTAACTCAGTAGTTCTCCTCCCTGACTGCGTTTTGGAATTTTTGTGCCTCCTCATGCTCAGTCTCTGCCCTGGGCCACTGAGTGAGAAGGCAGGGGACAAGCACTGCTGTGTTTGTACAGAGCTCCTAGGAGATTCTGCAGGGCAGCCGCGGTAGAGAACATGGCAGGAGGGGAGGGCTTCGTGTGTGTGAGTAGGTGTCCTCACAGAGCACAGGAGCCCAGAGCAGCCTCAAAGGGCCTAACAGTGCGTGAGTGATGACATCGTGAGAAGCTGTGGCTGGGCTGCGGACCATGGAATAGGAGTGTTTTGATCAGTCGGGGTCTTTAAGCTACCACAGAGGGCAACTTCGAAGGAGTTTTGAGACAGCAAGTCAGTGAGGACAAGGTTCAGGAGGAAATGAGGACAACAGTGGAGTCTCACGAGAGGCAGGATGGAAGGAAGTTATTGTTACCACTGGGGAGGTTGGCGAAGGCCCCATGTGGTCCAGGCAGGAGCAGACAGACGACGTCCTGGAGTGACAGGGCCACAGTCTCTGTGTGGGAGTTGGCTGGCCCCTTCCTCCCTTGTACCTGGCATCGAGGACAAGTGCATCCTTTCATACTCTCCACAAGTGTGTGTCCTCCCAGTTCCAGACTCCGGACCCCATCTCTTTCATTCTTTCCTCATGTTCCCTTAGTGTTCACCCTCCAGCCCCGCCACCCCACACACAGCCTCCGCCTCTGCTTCCCTGAAACACACTGCTTAGCCTCTGGAAATGTTGTCTAAGTCCAGCTTTCATCCTCTCCATTTAATATTTCTTGTAATATCATTCCTTCCTGATATCGCTGTTGCTTACTTCTTTCATAGGTTTTGCTCTGTTGTTTCCACTTGGATTCCAGAGACAGAACACACTAGACACATTTTAAAAAGTCCTTAACAGCAAAAATGGGCAAGCTTTTTTTGTAAAGGGCTAGTCAGTATTTTCACCTTTGCGAGCCACTTATCTCGGAGTCTTATGGTCTTTTTTGAACCCTTTAAAAATATAAAAGCCACTCTTAGCTCACCCTGCCTAGCAGTGGACTGGATTTGCTCCATCAAGTATAGTCTACCAGCCCCCTGCTTTGTTGCGTCAAACATTTAATGGGCCACCAGTAAATGTCAGCAGATAAAAATAAGTAGTTTATTAGCACCTATAATGTGCCAGGTGCGTGATTGGTATTATTTCATTTAGTCCTCACGACATCCCCCTGAGGTAAGTGCTACATTGTACATATCAGGTGTAGAGAGTTTATGGACCTGGCCCAAGGTTACATAGCCGATCACTTCAGTAATAGTTGATTGAGAGTGATGTTCCTCTGAGGCTGAGAGTCTGCTCTTTTGGAAATGTCCATTATCCACAGTAATATCCCCAAAGCAGTTGACATGATCTGCAATCTGTTTACATAATTCTGTATGTATCACTGTGTTTATAGGATTCTGCACACATTTTCATAGGCCTGTGTTCATTCTCCTTTTCTCATTCCACCAGTGCATTCCTGGATATCGGGCTGAGGAAGCCGTGGAACTGTTGAAGACCTTTTACAAACAGGAGAATCCGAATGGTCAGTTGTCCCCTACTGCATGTAGTGGACCTCCCTTAGTATGTGCCAGTGTGAAGAGAGAGTAACATGAGCCTACAGCTTTATCTATCTTTCTTTCTGTCTTCTTTTTTTTTTACTTTCCACAGCACCAAAATCAAAAGTTCGGAAAAAAGAATGTCAGAAACCCTGAACTTCTCTGATGAAAGACCAGTGTCTCACAGTGACCCGGACAAAATTCCTGGACTGAACGCTGTTGACATCGATGAATCATGTGTTTATATGTTGTTACTCTGTGGGTAAATGGTGTCTCTCATCATTTGCTCTGTTAAGGGAACAAATTAGCACTTCTTAAAAGTCTGACAATTGTAAACAACTATTAGCTTTCCCCCAAGCTGAAAGCACATTTTCAGAAGGGGAAAAATTAAGGTTTGAGGTTTCAGAAACAGTGCACATCCTTCAGCCATAGCTGTGTGCCCCATCCAGGCAAGTGCTGGCTTCTCGGGGACAGTGCGTCCAGATCATTACCTTCATGTGTCTGGACAGAGTGTGCAGACACTTTCTCTTGGACGGGCCTTTCACCGTGGCAGCCGCAGGTTTCCAGCCCCACGTTCCCTCAGGCACTGGGGCCTGGCTTCTTTCTAGGTTTTACATGAATTGTATACATATGACCATGATTACATGGTCCTTCTCACAGATCTTTTGCTTTGATAAAGCATTTAAGAAAATGAATACTTTTAAAACAAGTGCTTATGGGTCATTTTTAAAATTGTAGCATATTGCTATAATAAAGCCTTCATTATGCCTTCTTTGAAGAGGAACAGTCTTACAAAGATAAAGGTGTACATGGGACAATTCCTTATTATTGAGCAACTATTTTGTGTCAGGGGCCCTTTGTTCCCCGGAACAAAGTAAAGAATCCTGTGTGCGCTCATGGAGTTTGTCTCCTAGGCATGGCAGACAGACGATGAGCACAGCTGATTGTAGTTTGCTGGAAAGTGCTAAAAGTTGTAGCAAAAAGAAAAGGTGTCGGGGTGAAGGAGATGGTGCCAGTTGGTGGTAGGAATGCTCCTTGGGGGAATAGGACGATCGGTTTGATCTGACATCAGATATTTACTTAAAAATACGGATAACAAACTTTAAATTTAATATCTAAAATTTGAAACTGTGAATGTAACACAGGGAAAATTATCCACAGCCGAAGCTTCTGATGATCCAGGACTGCTCGCGGCAAGGGGTCCCGGGTGCAGAGGGCTGCGGCAGAGCTGCACTGTGCGCCTCTTCCCAGAAGGGGGCCTCGCTGTTCCACCGGAAGCTCAGGGCCCGGCCCTGGCCAGCAGAACAGATCCCTCGCTCAGTTCCTTTCTTCACCGGATTCGTTTCCTTGATGCAAAGCATCTGTATTTGTTGATTCTGCCATTTGAGCGATGTCTCTGACTTGTTTGTTTTGAATTACATTACAGGCTGGAATGTAATTGTGGTGGAAGTATTTTTATATCGCTGAGAGTAGCAGCTAATCACAGTTACATGGTTCAGAGGATTTATAATTGCTAGGTTTTGTAAGCGTGTGTTTTATCTGCATTTGCAGAGTTTTATGGAGAAGAATATACATGATTTTAAATTTACAATGTTGCATGCACCTTCTCTCCAGTTTTTCCTATTTTAAAAATTGTCTTCTCATTAAATTTTAGTGCCTTGACTAGTTCGTTCTTTGTTGCAGTTGGCTATAATTCACTCTGGATCCTCACGAGTTTCTGCAAGCTGGATGCTCTGCATTTATTGTCTTCATATCACTTTATTGGGGATTCTTTGGAGGGTGAACAACTTGGTCCTCTAGAGAGTGTACTCAGTAAGTCTGGCTGAGAATCATGTGCCAGTGGTAAATGTGTCAAATAAAATTATCGGTTGAAATTTAGGAAAAAATGAATAAAGAGACTAAGATAAAAAGACAAAGGCTAAAGTGGTATATGAGTATTTTATCTCAGAAACAATCACTACTAAAAGAATCAAAATAAAGCAAGAAACAGGAAGGACAGACAAGACCTTGCATAATACCCACTCCCCTCCTTTGCTGTGTTTTGGAGAATGAGTAAGGAGTGTTTCCTGATCCCTGAGCATGGCTGAACAGTTTAATCTCAGTTTACCACATTTTGAATCTCTCCAGTGTGTGGCTTTTAGAAAAGTCTATAGTAAAATTATGGACATAGGCCTAGTTCCTTCCATCCATTTGGTGGGGGGGACCAGTTTAGATGGTCTTGCAGATTAGAGGTCAACACCTTCGTTGCACGGCTGTTGTGGGCTTCAAGACACGTTAAGTTCGCGGAGTTGGGGCAACTGATTCTGCAGGAATTATGGATCTATGATGAGGCGATCCAGCTTCAACATTTTACAGCTTGGAATATTGAGATGTCCCAGCTCAACATCTTGCTTCTAGTTGATTGACACTAGTAGTGCTTTGCTGAGAGTCCAGCTGAGTCTGCTTTGTGTATGAGACAGTTCTGAAAGTTGTGGGATACAAAAAGTTTTGGAGTCACTACCATGTTAAGAGAAATTAGAGAGGAATGATTACATCTAAGCTGCCAAGTAGTCAGTGTTTACTGTTTTTTGCAACAAACTTTGCTGAGAATGGGTGGTATGTGACACTGCCAGGCTTCAGTCGCTGATAAAGGATCATGTTAAAATATCTGTGCTTTTGTTATTTGGCACAAGCCCTTCCTGTGTTGTATTTGGAATATTATGGAGAGAAAATAGCCAAGAACTCCAATGTAGGAAAAATCTGTTAATTTTTCTTTAAACTTTTTGCTTGGAAAGTTGCAAACATCATGGCCCTTTACCCTGAAGAACGCTGGTATTTGATAAGCATGGGCTAGTCTCTTACATAATCACTGTGTAGTTGTATAGTTAATGATTTCAGTAAATCTTATATAAGTATACTTTAGTCGACTTTTTATTTATTTATTTATTTATTTATTTATTTTGGTCATTTTGAGATAGGGTCTCACTGTGTAGTTCAGGCTGGCCTTGAACTCACTTTGCAGCAATCCTGCATCAGCCTCCTGAGAGCTGGAATTAGAAGTGTGTACTACCACACCCTTCATAGTCTATCGTTGATACTCCAATTTTGTCACTTGTTCCAATTTATGCCCTTTAGAGAATTTCCTTCACCTCCCTACAGTATCAGGTTCAACCTAGGGTTAGGTGTTGCATTGAGTTAACTTTGTATCTTTAGCTACTTTTTTTTCTTAAGCTACTTTTAATAAAGAAAGTTTCACAGCCTTTTATTACATTATTTTATCTTTGTTTGTTTTGCAGTGCTGGAGATTGAACCTAGGGCCTCAGCCCTTCTAATCTTGTGCTGTATCACTGAAGTACTATACCCGCTACCACACTGACATTTTTTAGTAACAGTCATTGTGCCTCAGCTGCCACCATTGCTTTTTTTGTTCCTACTATTTTGTCATGGTCTTCTTCTAAAGAATAGTATAGTCCTGGTTTTAAACTTACTTAGTGTTTCCTCATTTTTAGAATCAGACTGTGCATGCTAAGTGACATTATGCTCAAGGTGTCTGTCACATCTGGAGGCACACAAAGGCCATCTAACTGCACAGGTGATGTTAATTTTGACCACTTGGTCAAGATGTGAGGTTGAATCACTACAGTTTTTTTTTACACTTCATTGTAATAAATAGTCCGTGGGGAGAGGAACTGTTCGTTTCTGTTGCATTTCTTAAAAGAAAATGTATTTGACATGGATGGAAAGGAGGGAAGGAAAATTAATGACACAAATTTAAAAGCAGTCATTTTTCCCCTTTTACCATGCCAAAATTCACAAAATTCTTTTTCTAACAAGAATATTTTAAAGGGCACTGCCTTAATAAAAATTCAAATAAGCTCCTTCTTTTTTTCCTCAGCAATAGTAATCATTATAAATCTCATAACTGAAAGGATTTCAGAAAAATAGATCAACGATATGTCTAAGATTGCAGATGACCTATGGTGATCCAATGGGATATAGAACTTGTGGCCATAAAATACAAGTTTTCTTGGTTTCCATAGAGACATCTAGACCTAATATATTTTAAGCAGTGCTACTTGCGTATCAGTAAAAATAGCAAAAGCTAAGGCTCTTTTTTTTTTTTAAATCACTTTATTATTTTTTTAAAGTAGTGTGGATTTCCGGTTAAAAATCCCTGGTGAAACCAAAGCTTGACCTTCCTAGTCATTCCCCCTGGACTGGCCTTGAGTAGCCTCAGGGAAGAGAGGCATCAGCAGTCGTTTTCCCTGCGTTTTGGCAGGGGATTGAGACTGCATTGACTTCATCTGTGAAAACAACTGCCAACTATTTCCTTACTTCATAAATTGCTAATTGTGTGTAGTGAGGAAAGAAGTGATGGGCGACGTTATTTTTATGGGTAATACTGGCATAAGTTGCAGTGAAAGTTTGACATCTTTAGGAGTGAACAAAAGCAGACTCATGTGAGTAATTCTCACCCGATTTCGAAGTGGATTTTTACCAGACTAAACACCATGCATCCATGGCTAGTAAGGAGGCTGCATCTGGTGTGTGGTTCAAGGAAGGCTCTCTCCTGGACCTAACCAGTCAGGCCCAGGCCCCTCTCAACTAAGCCTCCACCTTAAGTCTTCCTTAAGTTTCTGTGACAAGTGTCACAGAATTTTTTTCTGCACAAGTTAAAGCTTGAATCACATACACTGGGTTTACGGGGAAAGAACGGAAACACTTATTAGGTATTTAACTCTTTCACCTCTGGCACCGAGTTCAGGACAAAGCTTTAATATGTAGGATAGACAAATAATGTGTAAATTCTAAACTGCATGGTAAGGAAGTCGGATTTGGGCAGGTCAGTGAGAGGGAAGGGGCAGCACATGCAGATCAGAGAGGTGGGAAGGAGATGATACGAAGATACAGGCAAGGAGTGCTGGGACCCAGCTGCAGTAAACACCCTTGTTTCTTTCGGAGGATGGATCTTCATGTTGGATGTGTGGCTTGGGTGGAGGATGGACAGGGACAGAGCTCCCAACTCCCCAGTCCCTGAGTGAGGAGGCTGGGATTCCACATCACCGGGCAAGGTTTGAGCCACGGAGAAGGAGGATGTCAGGAATAGAAGCTAATATTTACCGAGAACTCACTAGGCGCCAAGCCCTACTCGTGCACCTCATTAATCCTCCTAACTACCCCATGAGTAACAACTGTTATCTTCATTTTCTATCAAGGAAACAGACACAGGGAAATTAACTTTCTTGCCTAGGGTTACGGAGTACGGATTGATAGTGTTAGGATGGATTAGGTTATGCCGTCATAACCGTTCTCAAGTTTTAGTGGCTTTGACCAAAGGTTTATTCTTCTCATGGTTTATCCCTGGTTCATCTCAGGTCAAGCGAGGGATTTGGGCTAAAGCAACCTCCACCTGGAACTTCAGTTACTGCTAGAAAAAAATATGGCAAATGATGCCGTACTCCTGGGGCAGGACTTCCTAAAGTTGAATGTGTGTAGGAATCTTTGGGGGAGCTGATTAAAGAGGAATTCGAAATCAGGAGGCCTAGGAGGGCCTGAGATGCCATGTCTATCAGCTTCCCCAGGGGGCCTGTTTTGTGGCTGACAGGCTGCACTTGGAGAGAGGACAGTGCACTGACACTGGCCTGGAAGTGATGCAGCATTTTTGCTCATGTAAGATGGAAAGCAAGGTGGTCAGACCCACCTTCAAGGTGGCAGGTCTTCTGATCTACCATCTGATCTACTGTCTACCAGGAATCGAACCGGAACCTTTGTGAGCATCTCTAGTGAAGAGCAAATTCATGGCTTTCCTGTTTTGGAGAAATGCTGGATTGAAGCGAGCACTGAGGGAATTGTGCATGACACTGGGAGTGCCCTGGGGGGTGTGTCTACTCCTGCATGCCGTGCCTCAGGTACATTTGCTGTAAGGTGCTGGAGTTCCTGGCATGGGAGAGCACTGGCCTGAATTCAGCATGACATACTCATTCCCTGGATGCTGGTGCAGGTGTGGGTCTGCAGCCTGTATCTCTAATTGGGAACTTCTGATGTGGGAATACATGGTTGAGTATTAGAGAGCTGAGTGGTGGGTCTCAGGCCCATGTTAGAGTCTTCAAATAGAGGAAAGTGGACTGGGTTCCTCTCTGTGGGGTACTGAGAGAACTTCACAGCTCCTTTGGCCTTCCAGTGCCCATAAACTGCCCTGTCCCTTGACCAACTGCAGCCTACTGTCAGTTCTCAAGCTGAAGACAGAGGGATCATTCAAAAGTTAGACTAAAATCAGGCATGGTGGTACACATCTGTAATTCTAGTACCTTGGGAGGCTGAGGCAGGAGGATGGAAAAATCAACCTCAGCCTGGGTAATTTAGCAAGACCCTGTCTCAAAATAAACAGGTAAAAGGTCTTGGGATGTACTCATTGTAAAGGCCCTGGGTTTAGTCCACAGTATAGAAAAAAAAAAAAAGTCAAATTAAAGCCTCTGTCCCCCTTATGGAAAATCTGACCACAAATGACACAAGGAATGAAATGAAATTGTTCTTCCATTATTAAAAACCAAATCCATCTCAAAGAGAGAAACAGAAGTATATTTCAGTTTTACATAACAATTAGTTTGAAATAAGATTTCATAATTAACCCACTGCACTGGATGAGTCAGTCATCTATTTAGCTAAATGTACAAGAGAAACACGTAGCTAAATGTGAAGACTTAGTTTTTCTTTTGGAAAAGTTTGCCATGTGGAAAAATGCTTTTGCTTTTGTCTACTTGCTCTTCCACTAATCAGTGGAAGAGCTGGTCGGGTTTTGATCATTTCTCCACAGACACTTTTACCCTACAATACAGATAGTTTTAGTTAAAATATACAGATTAAGGTAAAGTCAATAATCAAGTGAAAATAATCGAGCAAGTATTGCTACTTCTATTAGCTACACAGATCAAAACCTACAGTATGATTTTTGTAAATGCATAGAAAGATAACTTCTGCTGCTTGGCCATTCTAATCTTGGGAGGCATTGCCGGTTCTCTCTCCACTGCTCTGGCATTTTGGAAGAAGACCTATTAGCTCACCAGTAATCCTGACTTCACAGAAAATGCTGTCAGCTTTAGCTCCAGCCTGTGCTGGGACTGGGAGAAAGCCATTTCCTTCATCATACTTCAGTATTGGGGGTCCAAGTAAGGATGTCTCATTTCTAGGTCAGCAATGTGACCATCAGGATTCAAATGCTAAATAATTTCAGGAAAGATTAACTTTCCTTGTATCTTGAGAGGAATCCCTGTTCTTGTGATGCATGGTTCTGGAGGATGCTAAGGGGAACCCTGCTGTCCTTCCTGGTAGGTCCCCTCCACAGGTAACCATATGCACTGGTGTTCTTTATCCTAAGCACGTTTATCAACAGCAGAAACCTCACACGTGGTTTTGCTCCTCCCTGCAAAGTCCTACAATCTCTCTTGAGAGCCCGCAATGATCATTGGCTTCAAAATCCTACTTAGTGTCACACAGTTTAATACACAATGGGTTTCTAATGACAGTAATTAGATTGTAAGCTCCTCAAAAGCAAGGATTTAGCCTGATGCTAGGCCCAGAGGCGGTTCTCGTGAACACTTGAGTGATGGGTTTGCAGTTCTGGTTGGTTTCCAGTCAGCAGGACAAATGGGTGAATTAGCACTACTGAGCAGGCCCTCTGTCCCTTTTGTGAAGGCCATCGCTGCCAGACTCATGTTTTCCTCCAGCTCATTTCTTCTCATTGGAAACCTACACTGTGAATTTGAGCTTACAATCTCCCATTTTCAGGTCTCAGAAGTCAGAAGGACAGCAAGATACTAGTTTATATCTGCTTTGCTGGAAGCTAACTTTCCTGTGGAGGCATAAAAAATAGAAGAGAGGACACATTGCATATTTAACAGCAAGTAAAGCATAGTGTGGAGATTTATATAACTCTTTGCTAGATTAGTACAGAAGCTGGATTAATATTTTAATCATATTCTCTTGAGAGGAAAAGGCAGCTGGTGAAATTTTTGGAGGTGACATGCCAATCTACATAGAAACCAAGTGTGGTTTGGAGACCACCATGGAAATAATAACTTCAGTCATTAAGTGGAGAATGAAAGGAAGAAGGAAACCAGATAAGTTTTCCAGGATCAAGAAGTTATTTTTATTATAAACGAACCTTAGGGAGACCATCGGCTTTATTATTATTTAACATTTAAATTCAAATACTGTTGGCATTATCTCTGCATGGCGATTACTTTTGGCAGCAGCCAAGTTAGCAGTGAGTGCGGCAGAACATCCGTCATGTTTGTTTTTAAGTTGCTGCTTTAACGCTGTGTATATGCTCAGTGGTTGTAAGCAAAGGGCAGTGAGAACCCATGGTGCGTTTCAAGTTTTGATGCAGGTTTTCTCTGTCCTGTCAACTTGAGTCCCAAGGCCAGCATCCTAACAGCTGGCACAAACCCACTGCTGTCACTCACTGGAAGGAGAAGGACTTTTTCTTTGTGCCCCTGCAGACCTGGAAAACACTGGATCTATATGACGGCATGGCCTTTGCACGAAGAGTAAGCTCTGAAGTACAGTACGGGTGGGGATCTGTGAAGTGTTATCCTTTGCTGGGGAACTGTCATCAGATGGAAACCCACGTTTATATTATTAACTGGGAATTTGTGCTTCTGATTTTTGTGTGATTAAGCCTGGTTGCTGTGATATGCTCAAGCGTTCTGCTGACCTTCAGGTATTTTAGAAAAGAGGGAAATGAAAGTCTCAGGATTGAAAAACCAATCGCTGGAGGTACTAAGACTCTACTCCAATTATGTTGGCAGGCAGCCCGTGGTGCAGCTGCTAAAGAAGGATCCCAGATTCTACTTGAATGCCCCCCGCCCTATACCTTCTCTTAAACCTGTAATGGAGCCAGAAATAGTGTGGGGAAGAACTTTGGACTGAGATTTCTTTGTGGGAGCAACAGATTGAACTGATAATGGGAGAAAGTTCATATGGTTAGCTTTTATAAGGTGGCAGTAATTTCAGGAATTTTATAGTGCTGGCATATGATTTGGGCCTTCCTTTCATCTGGTGCTCATTGTTCACCCTGCTTGGTTGTGTAGAGCAGCAGAGCAGGATGAGGAACAAAATGGGGCTGATTGTGGCTCTGATGATAAAGTATTTAATGTCCTGACCTGTTTCAGCTTCTGAAGGTAGAAACAAGAAGACATTCATAAAGGCTGCAGTAGCTATCTGTTTGACTTAATGGAGGACATAGAGGAAAAGAGGAAAGTAGCTCTATGAAGGAGAAGGTGAGAATTTTAGACCTCTCTCCCGATCTCCTTTCTTGAGAAGGACAGCAACACTTAAGAGTAGACCGTGGTTCTGGTTGTCAGTTTCACTAAGTTAATAAGAAAAGTAGCTCAACAGGAAGGACCCTGATGTTCAAGGAGCTTTTGGTTGGTTTGGTGAAGTTCATTTGATGAGTCTGTGTGCTCCCAGAGAGGTCTACAGTATAAGGCTGGAAATCACTGTGAGCCCTCTTTTTTCCTAAGAGGTTGGAAACATGGAGAAACAGCATTCTTGGCATTTATCCAAACTCTTCTGACCTCTGTTCCTCATGTTGGAGTGTGAAATCTGAGATTCTTTTTTTGATCTGTGCACCTATCATGGGTCTAGGTAGTTCGGTGCTAGTGACCTTTTGAATCAAGGCATTGCGGATTCACCTAAAATAGACAATGGTGCCATCACACATTTTAACTTAGCTAGAAATGGAGTTGAGAGAACACAGACTCATCTGTTAGAATATCTAGTAATAGCTACTATTTATTGACTGTTTATTGTGTGCCAGGCGCAGCTCTAAGGGCTTTGCAGCTGTAATTTTATATGACCCTTGCAGCAAAACTAGGAGGTTATTTCCACTTAAGGAATGAGGTAATAGAAGTTTGTAAAGTTTAACTTGCTGAAGATCAGAGAGGTGCAGAACTAGAATTTAGATTTTAGAACTCCCATGTATTTTCCTTCAAACTGTACTACTTCAAAATTACCCAAATAGGAACAGAACAAAGAGGATAGTTATGAGCATTGTTCCCTATCACCAGAACAAAACCATATTAACTTGGGTTTATTTATGAGGCTAACCTTTAGCTTCTCCCAGGAGACTGTGATTTTGAATGTGTGTGTGTGTGTGCGTGTGCCTGCACCCATTTTATTTATAGTTTTTAACATTTTTTAAAATTTTCTAGAAGAAAGTCTAGACGATAGTCTTATGCCTACTTGACTTATGAGAACAGATCTCAGCACATATGTAAGCACATATATTGGACCATCATGTCCTTTCCAAAAACTGGAAGTAAAAATGCATGATTTCCTAAAACTTGTCCATGACATGGGTCTGGTGAATTTCCAATACTTTTACATATTCTGTGATTATTTCTCCAAAAGAACAGCCTTTGTTGGTACTGTTATCTTGAGTACTTATGCTGTTATTTACATATATTTTCCTGTTTAAATTGTTTTTTTTTTTTTTTTTTTTTTGTTTTTTGCAGCACCAGGGATTGAACTCACAGCCTCGCGCCTGCCAGACAGGCGCTTAAGCCATTGAGCCAAACTCCCAGCCCTAGTTTTTTTGAGGCAGGGTCGCACTATGTAGCTCAGGCTGGCCTTGCACTCACGTTGTAGTGCAAGCTGGCCTCGAACTCACAACGCTCCTCCTACCTCAGCCTCCCAAGTGCTGGGATTCAAGGCGTGCGCCACCACGCCTGGCCTCCTGTTTAAATTGCTATGTATAGGACAGGTATTACCATCATGTATCAGTTACCTATTGTCATAACGATATTATGTAACAAAAAAAACCTAATAAAATCTTAATGGAATACAGAAATAACTACTTCTTTCTTACACATGTGGCATAATGGATGCCTTTGTCACCTTCCTATTGCTGGAGCAAAATATCTGGCACCCAAAACCGAAAGGAGAGGTTTGTTTTGGCTCAGAGGTTTTAGTCCATGCTCAGCCAGCTCCAAAGCAGAAATGGTGAAAGGGCATGGGCAGAGGACATGTGCTCAACCTATGGCCACCAGGCAGCAGCGAGAGAAGGGAGGAGCCAGGGACAAGAATACTCCCTTCCACATCCTGCTCCCAGTGACCTGACTCCAACTATGTCCCCCAGCATCACATTCAGCAGCTGAATCCATGATCCAGTCACCTTCCACACACACATGAGACTTTTGGGGGCATTTTGGATCTAAACCATAATGGTGGCTATCCAGATCTGCTCATCTTACCTGGACTGGATTATGACATGAAGAGCTCAGCTCCTGGCCATCGTTGGGAAGAATGGGGCAAATCAACCCCACCGTGTCTTTCTCATCCTGCAATAAGCTGGTCTGGTTAGGTTCTGTGGGGAGCCACAGAGCTCTGAGCCCTCAGTAAACCTATATAAATCTATTTCAACCTCTGCTTGCAATGTGCCTGTTTATATCTCTTTGGCCAAAGACACCACGTGGCTCTGGGAATGGATCCAGAGAATGGTGGATGATTAATTGGCTCCAATTTGCGTTCTATGACATATTCTTACTTTGCAGATAGACTGAAGGCCACACAGTTAAGTGGCCTATGGTCACATAAATATTAAGTGACAGAGCTGGAATTTGAACCTGACTTGGTCTTTCTTCAAAACTGAAACTCTTAATGATGTGCTGTAAATGCAAGATTTAGAAACTAGCACTGCCTCTGACTCCTTTCCAAATGGGAACAATCTTTTAGTTTTATGCATCTTCACCAAAGAAGACAAACTATGGCTGTTGATATTAGGTAATATGAATGCTGTCAGGAGTAATTAATGTTAGCAAATTCTCTAAGAAAGTGCTAGGTATTATGATGAAAAATACATAGACTTTTAAGTCACTGCCTGACTTACTTTTACATTTTGCATTCTTTCAGATCTCTCTCATCTGTCATGGTTTAGAAGTGAAATGTGTATATAAAATACTCATAATGCTCTTCATTCATCTCCCCATCAAATCATCCCTGCAATTTCCCAATATGACTATATTAGCAATATCTATAAATGAAAATGATACCTCATACAATTTGCTTTGTAAATGATAGTAGCATCTTTAAGACTGTCTAGCAAGCTGTATGTTTTAACATGGACAAATGTGTTTTCTAAACAGACAGAAATTCCAGTCTTTGTATCAAATGCCCTTCCAACACCTGCCCTAGCCTAGTTTTGCTTTATAACTTGCTACTATTATTCTTTTTATTAAGTCGGTTACATAACCTGTGTTTTGAAGGAAATTGAAGAGCTTTATATACTTTGTTGACCGTAGAAAAAAAACAGCATAAGGTTGGGCATAGACACACTGCTTGCCAATGTGTTCCTAAAAAAAATCAACAGTATGCCCTTTGCTTCCTGGTCCTTTAGTCCCAACCTGGACCATTGACAACACGACAGAGAGAATTTTCTACTTCTCAGGGAAGGATTTTATTGAACAGTGAGGGCCACTGAGGGTTCATCAGAATGCCACATGAGGGTCCTTTGGGAACACTCTGGATGAGAAGGGTGTTGGGGTTCGCCTTTGAAATCCTGGGTTCAGGTGGGTCACTATGAAGAAGGACGGACTTTGAAAAGAAATGATAACTTACATAAGAAGGAACATGCATCTAGAATAAGAAGGAAAGATAAGTCTGGTAAATTTCAGCCAGTATACAAAATGATAGGTGTGAATTGAGACACCTAATTCCAATTACATGTGACCCTGACATTTGGGGAACCTGTGTATATGCTCCATCTCTTCACCTAGCTCCCTACGTTACATGGCTCTGACATGCTCTCCCACAGGACTATACACTCCCATGACAATAGGGGCTGTGTGTGTCTTGCCTGGTGTCACTGTCATTGCTAAATAAATGCCCAGTGCCTTGTACTTGTCATTTGCAAAATAAATAATTAATGACCAAACGTACCGGAAATCAAGTAGTATCTCTGGCATTTTCCGCTTGCAAAAACCCAGAAACTGCCTTTATCTTCTGCAACAAGAGAATAGTCCATGAGTCGAATGTAATGCAGGAATTAAATAAAATATAACTTCAATGCTTAATTGTGTCCCAAAGGAAAAGTTTTTCATTATTGTAGAAAGGGAAGGGAGAAACATCACTGTAAATTAAAGAACCTGTCTTCTCATCGTCACTGTGGTTTTGATGTTAGTCACATGACCTAAAGCAGCTTCCTCATATATTCAACAGGAAGAATAAATGAAGTGTTATAAATGAAAATGCTTCAGAAATAAAAGCGTCAAATAAGGCCAAGTACTATCATTATGTAAAGACACAAGTTAAACTGGAAAGGAGTACTTCCAGCTAACTCCAGGAAAGTGTACTGGAGTCAGAGAAGGTAGCAGATCTTTTTCATCTTATATACAACTCTGGTGATTAACCTAGCACATGATCAATAGTTGTTTGTGGGGATTAGTGAATGATAATCAACTACAACATAGAATCACAAAGACGATTTGAGATAATTATTCTAGTCTCCCTGCTTTACAGATGAATATTTTCATATATGCCTAGTATCAGACAGTTAGTTATAGGAACTACATAAAATAAATAGATGAGTTGCTCAAGAACTGTCTTTTTCTTACACAAATAATAATGAAAGTAGTGCTACATGCTGATTCAGTGAACATTTATAGCCTGATTATGATGTGCATAATAGTGTCGCTGCAGTTCTTGCACTTAAGATTTCCCATCTTACTGGTTCACAAGACATAATTAACCTCTCCTTGCTCAAACTGAACAGTAAGAATAAGCAATCATAGTAACTATAGGCAATAGGCGAGTCCTAGTTAAGTGTTTTTGGATATATAGAAGACAGACATTTACTTCAGCCAACTTCAAGAGGAAAATACATGGCTCACAGAAACAGTGAACATACGAAGAGCCAAGCACAGGTAACTGTGCCTGCCAGGGTCTAGGGCATGTGAGTAGTCGCATTCACCAGCCTCTGCAGACAGGATGGCTTAGCTGTATCCATTTCCTTCTTCAATCACTCCATTCCAGATTCCTAATCCTGGGAGAGAAAGTCAGGTTGGCATAGCTAGGGGAACAGGCTCACTCCTTGGCCAAGGAAAAACAACTAGGGAAGACTGCATAAAACGAGGACTGTGGTTCCCCAAAGGAACCACAGGGTGCAACTACGAGACACAGTGGGCCCTACTGATTGTATACCAAGAGTTTCAGGAAGGACGATTCTGGTAAACCTTCACAGCTGCAAAGGTCTCAGGATGGATGTCTAAGGATGAGCAGGAATGAGATAAAGAAGGGGAGATTTCAGGCGATGCTACATGAGACGTGAAGGCTTAGAATCGAGCCAGATGTGCCCACCAGAGTAGGAAACCACAAAGACAGAGAAGACGAATATTCATTGTAAGTTACTGGGTTTATTTCAGTATGTAGCAGAAAATCCCCCCCACCCCCGCCGGCCTATATACTTCAGTTGCCCAGGTGACAGCTCCTGTTCCAGTTCTGGTTGCTCCTGTGTCTTAGAAACAGCTGATCTTTGTGATGCATGGCCGGTCACTATGATGCACATTGTATAAACCAAACCCCAATTGACAAGCCATTCTGCTTCTGTACCTCCTGCTTGCTTATTCCATATAAGCCCAAGACCACCAGAGATCAGGGCCTGATACTAGGAATGATCCCAATTAATACCCGTTGACATTAGATAAATCTACCTCCAAATCCGGGGTGTCGTTATGATGTTTCTTTTGCTGCAGCAAACAGAGAAGTGAGGATAGATGCCAGATTTTCAAAAGATAAATGGTTTGAACAGGGAAACAGTGAGTGTCAAGCTAATTGAATAACATGTATTTAGAAAATACGTGAGGGAGACCTATGTATTTTTGAATGCAAATTAAAAAATAAAGGAGACATTGGAAGAAACTTCTGGGCATAAGTCTTTAAAAAGAGGGCAGGGTCTCCAGCTGTTCAGGATAGGATTGGAGGAATGAGTGAATATTGAGATATCAGCACAGGGATTTAGCTGATGTTAATTTAGTTTCACCAGATTTTAACAACATGAGGTGGAAATGTCTGCCATTGAAGAGAGTGTGTTGGGTGAGGCCTCAAAGACAAAGGTGCTATGGAATATTCACTGTAGCCAGAGCACAAGAGAATCAACAAGAGGTCAGTAAAGGATTACAAAATGTCTCTGCTTAGGTTACGGTTAGCAGGAACTTGAGAAACTTCTCCAAATGACAGGATGAAAACTCTTCTTGGTTAATGTCCAAAAGCTAGGATTTCAAAACTTTGGAGTGTATTTTGAAGATAAGAGAATTTATTCAGGAATTTAGTCTTTGGTCCTGAACTTGAAGGATTATTAGAAATATCTGGAGGATAGCAGAGTGGAATATTTTGTTTGTGATGCTTTGCACCCCTTCTCTAAAAACAGAACAGTTGCCACAGAAGTCTCTTGATCTTATATCCTTTTCATAAAATAAACATATTACTAGAAACACCAGACATTCCCATGTTTGACTTAGCAGTGAAACAGGATCCTGTTTAGCCATACTCACCCTTTTTCTGTACTTGCCTATTATTTATTCTGGAGGTATCTCAAAAATGGATTGAAGGAGAAAGCATGAATCTACAAGCAGTCTTCAACCTCAAATATTTGATCTATGCCATCACATTTCACTAGTTCACAATCTGCTAAGGAAAAACAATCTAGGGAGTTTGGCTTCTCTTTGCCCCTTCAAAAGAATCGGCATTGTTAAAATTTATTATTGAGTCAGAATCTGCCCATGCCTAAATCACCCAGTGGTAGCTTTTCTCAGTCAGTTTAAGGACAAACACAAACCATCACTTTATGTCATAGGTCTGTTACTGCAAAAGTAAAGGTAAACCAAGTGGAATTTGGTTCAAAAGAGGCCTGTGAATCATGTGTTAAAAAAGTAATCACCCACTCTTTACTGGTTTTACAAGTATAAATTTTCATGTGTTGCACTTAACTTATAATGAGGTACCTCAAAGCCTTAGAACCATAATCTAGGAGGTATCCCCTGAAAAGGCCCCTCAATGTGCAGGGTGTAATTACTCATGAGGAGTAAACTAGCCACTGATATGTCTAACCATAGCCACTACAATAACAACCACTCTGAATTCTGTTGGCTGAGTTGGTATAAGCTCTTTACAAATATTACCTATTGATTATAGATAATAATATTGATATAAATATGAATAATTATAATCAGTTGTATAAACTAGATAATATAGTGACCTATTTTACAGGTGAGGAAACTGAGGTTCAGAAAGATTAGATAATTGGCCTGGCATCACACAATTAGTAAGTACCAAGGCCAGAGGGGAGAATACATCTGTAAAGCTCTAAAGCCCAGGCTTTCACGATGCTTGATTGTTTCCTTACTTAAATGCTTCCGTATGTGACACTCTATTAGTCTCGGCCTGAAGTCTGTACCCTTGCTTGCTCTTTGCCTGATTTTTTAAATTAAAACTTTTAAACTTTCACTTTAAATTAGTTTTAAGCTTACAAAAATTCTACAAACAATGTTACAGATAATTTCTGTACACCCAGACTCCCCAAATGTTAACGTGTTACATAACTGCCTAAGAACTATCAAAGTCAGGAAATTAACATTGATACAAGTCTGTTAAATAGTCAACAGACTTTATTCAGATTTCACCAGTTTACCCTCCAACGACCAGGATCTAAGCCAGGATGCCATATTGGATGTAGCTGCCATGTTTCCTCGGTCTCCTTCACTGCCAGCTCTATCCATGCCTGCCCTCAAGAGGGAGGTCTCCTCCAATGCACTGTGGCTTCTCTCCTTGATCGGTTCTGGTCCCTTGAGTCTAGAACAGTTCCTCAGCCCTTCACTGTCTTTTATGGCACTTAAAGTACTGACCAGTTACTTTTGCAGAATGTTCCACAGTTTGGGTGTTTCTTTATGACTATATCTGGTTGAGCATTTTTGGTGAAAGTACTGTAGCAGTTTTGTAGTGTTCTCGATGCACTGTACCACAAGGCATCTGATACTGATGTGTCCCATCACTGCTGACTTTAACTTTGATCACGGGATTAAGGTGATAGCTCCCACAATTCTTCACTGTAAAGTAACTACTTTCCCTTTGCAATTAGTAAGTTTTTGTAGGGGAGATATTTTGAGGATATGTAAAGATCTTGTTTGTCACATTTTGCCCACTAATTTTGTTGTTCATTGATAATTCTTTTCTAAAATAACTATTACTTCAGTATTTTAAAATTGTGACTCCTTCTCTACATCATTATTCTGTTTATTATTTGGGATTCTGTTGTAGGGAAAAGCTTTCTATTCTGTCCTACTTATTCATCTGTTCTTTTATTTATTTATTCGATATGAACACATGAACTCTGTGGATTACAGTTTATTCCTTTACTTGTTTGTTTGTTTATTATTTTATTAAATTGTCTTACATTTGGCTCAGAGTTACAGTCCATTGTTAGCTGGTTCTAAGGCAGCAAATCGCATGGGAGAAGCAACTCAATCATGATAGTCAGGAGGCAGAGAGAGAATGGAGGAGTTAGGAAGGAGATAATCCCTTACTGTCCACACCCCAGAAACCAATCTCTCTGACCAGAACTTTCCTCCTACCAGTGAGTCCACTCTACTGTGTCAAGATTCAATCACTTTCCCAAAGCTCTGCCTATGAATGTGTGAGGTTTTGGGGGGGGACATTCACTATCCAAGCCTTAACAGACCTCGCCAGACACATATTCCATTTGGATTCTCTTTCTCATGCTTGTTGATTCTCTATCTATCATCCATCTATCTATCTATCCATCATCAATCTGTCATCTATCATTCTATCTATTAATCTATCTACTATCTATCTATCTACCTATCTATTTATCTTTCGTGTTACTGGAAGTTGAATCTAGAGCCTTCATGCTGAGCTATACTATTACATCTGCAACACTTTCACTTTTTTATTTTGAACCAGGGTTTTGCTGAGTTGCCCAAGTGGCATGTGGCTCTCCTGCCTCAGCCTCTCAAGTACTAGAATTATTTATGCATCACCACGCCAGGTTCTACCTATATATCTTGAGTAAATGTTCACTCCTATGATTGTCAAAGTCAGAGTCACATAAGAAGGCTCAATCAGAATAGAGTCATTCTTCTGCCCTCCCAATCCATTCTGTCCTATTTTTATTCCCACATCCTTTCCAACCCATTTGCACCTATTTCTTTCTTTCTTTTTTTTTTTTTTTTTTTTTTTTTTGCCGCACCGGGAATTGAACTCACAGCCTCGCACCTGCCAGACAGGCGCTTAAGCTGCTGAGCCAAACTCCCGGCCCTGGTTTTTTGAAGTAGGGTCGCACTTGGCAGCTCAGGCCGGCCTTGCACTCGCGTTGTAGCCCAGGCCGGCCTCGAACTCACAACGCTCCACCTACCTCAGCCTCCCGAGTGCTGGGATTAAAGGCGTGCGCCACCACGCCCGGCTTTGCACCTATTTCTTGATATGTAACCAATCTCATTAGTTCTTAGGTTATTTTCCCTCTATTTTTGTTCTATTAAACCAATATGTGTATAATTTCTTGTGTCCCTTTTTCTTATACAAAAGGTGCGAATTTTTTCAATATTTTTTTCACTTAATAGTGTATCCTAATAAGCATACCATATGAGTTTATAGAAATGCTTTCATCTTTTCACAGCTGTATGGTAGGTACTTCATTGACTGGATACATGCCATACTTTATTCACCTATTCTCAAGAAAGCATTTTAGTTGTTACCAGCCAATACTGCAATGAGTAAACTATGCATCTGTATTATTGTATTTTTGGAGATGCACCTTCAGGGTGGATTCCTGGCAATGGGTTGCCTGAGTTGAAAGGTAAATACATGAATAATTTTGTTAGTTGCACCAAATTTCCATCTTTAAGGTTTGTGCTAATATTTTATCTCCTGGCCTTGCCCAAAGAATGTATTGTCATGCTTTTAAAGTTTTGCTTACCTGGTAGATGAGATGTGAATTTTTAAAAATTATGTGCTACTTGAATGTCTTCTTTTAAGTGCCATATATATTTTTAAATAAACTGTTCATCCTGCTGTTTTTCTGCTGACTTTGATAATTTTCCTCCTTTTGAGAATTATTTGAATATAAGGTTATTAGCTTCTTGTCTATGGTAGAAGTTACAAATATTTTTTCCTATTAAGTCAGTTGACTTTTAACTATCTCTATGGTGCTTTTGCCATGAAAATGTCATTTTAATTTTATGTAGCCACATTGATCAATTTTTTACTGGATTTTGAGTTGGCATTCCATGGTAGGAGAGGAATTCATCTATGTTTTCTTCTTGTACTGGTACAATTTAAGTGGTTATGTTTGTATTTTTGCTCCATTTGGAATTTAATTTTGTGTATTGTGAAAGACATAGATTTTGTCTTTTTCTAAGGTTGCTTGGTATTCCCCATTTTTGATCTGGCAATTTAATCTGCACATCTCCCCCTCCCCCCATCTTATACTAAATTTCCATAAGTGCTTGGATCTCCTCTGGAAATTTTTATTCTCCTCCATTGTTCTGCTTGTCTTGTCCTGTGGTCAGTACCAAATTGTTCTAAATACAGATACTTGATGGGAGGCTTCAGTGTCTGGTAGATCTAGTTTCTCTTCATAGTTGTTTTTTTCACTGATTTCTTGGATATACCTTTATGCTACTATTCTTAACAACAACTTGTCTTTGACAGTTCATATGATTCAGTCATGTGATGCTAAATTGCACTACAGGGACTCAGGGGCATTAGCAGTGAATAGTTCAGCCACTGAGAGTCCATGGCAGAGACTTGGGCCCTGGAAGGCCAAGGACCAAACATCAGTAGCCAGGATGGTGTGTCTTTGTTACTTTTCTCTTGTCACTGTGGCACAATACCCGACACCCAAAATTAAGGAAGGAAAGGTTTGTTTAGCTCACAGTTTTTGGAGGTTTCAGTCCATAATCAACTGGCTCCAACGCAGGGTGGCATGGCACAAGGGCAACAGTTCAAGGAAGCAGAAGACAGCAAAAGCAGCAAGAGCAAAAGAGGGCGGAGATCAAGCCTCTTTTCCTCCCTTATAAGCAGCCTACCAGCCCCCCAGAGCAGGTGTAGCACTCACATCATCTCCCTGCTTTCCTCTTGTACAGGCTCAGGATATTTACAACGTGAGGGCCCTGGGCCCCTGCTGAGTCACTTAGTTAAATTTCTAAACTTCTCAAATTGACACAATTAACAACATCCTAGAGTGCTAAGGATATGTTCTCTACACCCCAGGTTGTAGAAATACTGAGTTACCTAGTTAAGCTTCTGGACTTCTCAAGTTGACACAAAGTATCAACCATAACAGGGTGAGAAAAATCATTCAGGCAGGAGGCGAACTCAGGGTAGGTTCTATATCCTGGAAATCATGGTTGGGTAGTCTCAGGATTAAATGAGCAGAGGGGTAGGGGGAATCATAGCCCAACTATTTTGGGTGTCCACGGCCAGCAGCTTTCCTTTGGGAGCTGACAAGTTCTGAGCCCTGAGGTGAACTGGATCTACCTTTCACATTTGCAAGAGAAAATTTCCCAACCCTCTGCTCCAACAGTCAGCCTTAAGGAGTTTAAATGTATTTATGCCTTATATATTTCTAAAGTAAGGTTTGCTTTATTTTATTCCTGGGAAAAAAAACCGCTAAGCTTCTTCTTGGAGAGTTCAACAATTTGAAACTCAAAGTTTCAAGTGCATTTTAAACAGCCCCTTTCCCTCCTCTACCCACACATTTACAAAAATAAACAAGGCCACCGACAAACTGCTCTCTGATTTGCATAGCACCAAGAACCGATGCAAATCCTTGCATTTGCAGCTATTTCTGCATCTGTCGAGATGGCAAAGGCTTCCTTTCCTTAAATAGTCTTGAGCATGATACCCCAAGCTGTGTACTTTCTAAAGCACTAGAGCAATAAAGTGAAAATATTTGAGGGAATAAAATGCTAATGATGAAAGAAAAATTAGGGAATAGTGTCAGGTTTGATTTTTTGCAATAAGAAAACACCCCAGTCTTGAGTGCAAAATGAGAACTTGTAGCCTGGTTGTTGGCTGTTGACTCCTGCCTCCAGCCCACCCTGCCCCTTTCAGGCCAGCGGGGGCTCCCCCATTCCACCACCACACAAACACATTTCACTGCTCCATCCCCTCTGCCCCCTCACACACAAAGAAAGCAGGATCCTATTCGCTTTTGCACCCATCTTGTTCCTGTTCTATAAAAAACCGTATGAATGCTAGCTACATAATATGTATCAGAATCCAGCATAGCACATGCTTGAAAACAGGCATATGATAAACGCTACTTTTTTGCGGAATAAACCCAGTTTGCCAACATCCTCAACCATTTCTCATCCCCATGAACCATCTCATCCTGCTTAGCTGCCTGGAGCAGCCGTCATTCCCAGCACTGTGTTCTGAAGATGATTAGGTTAATGAGGATTGATAGTGGTGTGTCAACCAGAGAGAGGAAGTGGAGGTATGGGAGAGGGAATTCATACCCACAGATCCCTGTGTTCATCTCAGGAAAATCAGCTTTAGAAGCGTTCAGTACACCCTCACAGTTGTTACGAACTGTATATTTTCATACTGATTTCTCAAGCAGCAATTAGTGATTCAGGATTTTTTTGCACCTCTGCCTGACCCAGAGCCTGTGCTGAATCACATGACTTTTGATTTACTCAGTACCTAGAACATAGTAGCCAGTGCATACTAAGTGCTCAAAAATCTTACAATTATGTGCAATTCAATCAGGGACTTTCAAAGATTCAAAGCCTGACCCCCAAAAAGTTACCTTCAAATTTTTGGGTACCAGCAAGAATATTCTGTTAGATTATCCCAGTCATGCAGCATGGAAACTGCTTTGTCTGATGAAATTATCTCTTACTTCTCTGATTTTGTTTCTCGTGTCTTCTGTGCCTTTGGCTGACCCCAAACTTAGAAAACCTCATAACAGAAGTTGGCCTCCAGATTTTCTCAAAAGTCAGTTTGTTGCTAAGGACTCAGATTACTCTACCCTAGAATGCTAGCAAAGCATGACCTCGAAATACTGTTAGCTGGTTATTAGCCCTTTTGTATTTTTTATTTTTGAGACAGGTTCTTGCTAAGTTGCCCAAACTGACCTTAAACTTGGGATCCTGCCTCAATCTCCCAAGCAGCTGGATTACAGATCTGTGGCACCACACTTGACACCTTTGGCTTTTGTATTCTGTTCAGTGGCCTTTTACAGGTTTTCCAAGAGCACAATTGTTTGGAAAAGTGAATGAAAGTGTTCAACATTTAGATTATGGAGTCATCCACCCATTTCCTGTAAAAACCAATAAACTATGCATTACTTGGTCTCAGAATTCTGATTAACTACAAGAACCACTGTGGCCAAATTATCAGCTACTGACAAGATTGGTCAAATGGTCTGAGTTAGGGTGAGGATACTTACATATACAGGTTAGTGTGGAATGAAGAAAGCAAGAAAAATAGCTATAGTACTCAATAAAGAATGGCAATTTCTGCTGAGGATTCTAAAATTTTTGCTTGCTTTAAATTTTATTTTACTGGGTTGCTCATTCTTTTTTTTTTTTTTTTTTTTTTTTTTTTTTTTTTTTTTTTTTTTTTTTTTTTTTTTTTTTTTTTTTTTTTTTTTTTTTTTTTTTTTTTTTGCGGCACCAGGGATTGAACTCACAACCTCACGCCTGCCTGACAGGCACGTAAGCCACTGAGCCAAATTCCCAGCCCTGGTTTTTTGAGGCAGGGTCGCACTGTGTAGCTCAGGCCGGCCTTACGCTCGCGTTGTAGCCCAAGCCGGCCTCGAACTCACAACGCTCCTCCTACCTCAGCCTCCCAAGTGCTGGGATTAAAGGCGTGCGCCACCACACCCGGCTTGGGTTGCTCATTCTAATAAGAAAAAGACAAGTTTCTATTTGTCCAACTATGTAAAGAGTTGAGTGTGGTATCCACAATAATTTGTTCCACTTGAAATGTTCTGGTTTATCCCAATATCTTACAGATTGCCACTCTGGGCAGCTGGTTTTTCTTGCAGGCAGCTACCAGTGAGGAAAATTCTGAAGGATCTTTTTTGCCTAAGGGTGTATTCTTTATATCAGAACACACTCAGTCACTGCCTCTTATGACCCTTGTATAAGACAGACTGGTGGGACATCAGTTCCTTCTCTTGTATGAAGCAGCTACAGACTTAGATTTGTTAACTAGACTATGGTTTTGAACACCATCACTGTTACGGTTTAGGTCTAAAGTATTCCCTCAGTTTCATGTGATTGGAGGTGGGGCCTGGTTGGAAGAGGAAGTCCTAGAGTTGTTACCATGAAGGTATATTCTTGTCCCCAGGTTCTCTCTCCTCTTTCATATTCTTGGCTGCCATTGGGATGAGCTTTCCTCTGCCATGACTTTCCAATGTGTCACTTCTGCCTTAGAATTAGCCAACCATGAACTAAACCCACTGAAGCCATGACCCAAATTAACCTCTTCTCCTTTGAATTGTGGGTGCAGGGTATTTTGTCCCAGTGTTGGGAAAGTGACTAATACAGAAAACATCTACAAGAGAAGTGGAGTCACTGCTGAGACTGTATCTGACTATGATTGAAAAGATTTTGGAAGTGGCCTATAGGAAGAGTTTGGAAAAACTTGGAGATGCAAGCTAGAGAATCCTTAGAATACTGAAAGCAGATCTTGAATGATTCTGGTCAGAGCACAGAAGACCAGAATGTTGATAAGAATGAGGACAGTAAAAGTCAAGCTTATGAGTATTCATTTAGAAACAGGAATTTTATTGGAAACTCCATTAAAGATCATGAATATTTTACTCTAATAAATAATCTGTCTATGTTTTGTTCATGTCCTGTGACTTTGTGCAAGGCAGCCTTAAATGTGGAGGACTAGTTAATCTGGAAGAGCAAATTTCAAGGGAGGCCAGTGTTCAGGCTGTGGTATGGGTGCTGCTAGCTGCTAGTAACCAGACCCACTTTGAGAGTCAGGAGCAAAAAGCAGACCTGAATGATTTGAAAAATTTGCATCTTGGCCAGAAAGGAAACTTTAAAAGTTGAGGCCATGCCCATAATATGCTACAGTGGGCTGTTTGTATCACTGAAAGTTCTAAAAGGTTCACCTTCACTGCCCCACACCTTCCTCTTGGAAAGAGAATGTTTATTTTTGACATTGTATATTAGAAGTAGTTAACCTTCTTTTTGATTTTCACAGTGGCTCATAGCTTAGAGTTTCCTTGAGTCTCAGAGGAATCTTTGGACTTGAACTTTTAAAAAATGCTGGAACTGGTAAGACTTTGGTGATTCTGAGTGATAGACTAAACACATTCTTTATAATGAGATGGACCTGAGCCTTTTGGGGGCCAGAGGTAGAATGTTATGGTGTAGTTCTAAAATGCTACCCAAAAATCTCATGTGTTCAGAGGTGGGGTTTGCTTGAAAGAGGCAGCTCACTGACAGCTTGACTTGAAAGGATGCATACTTGGCCCAGATCCTCCCTTCTCTCTGGCTCTTGGCTGCTACAGAGTGAATAACTTTCCTTTGCCGTGTCCTTCCACCGTGCCGTTTCTGCATTGGAGCCTGCCAACCATAGACTGTACCTCCTGAAACTGTGAACCTCAAATTCCTTTAAATTGAGGGTGTCAGGCATTTTGTCCCAGTGTTGAAATCTTTTTAAAGTTCTACTTGTAAATGGCTTCTAAAGAACACCTGAGTGTTCCCAGGATTATATGCAGCCATGTTTTTCTGCCTATTTTGTAACTTTATTATGGAGGGAACAACCTTTTCCCCAGGAGAGAATCTTCTCTTTTTAAAATAGTATTCTTTAGTTTCTGCTATGGTTTGAATATGTCCCCACTCCCAAATTCACTGTTGGAAAGTTGTCCACATATTCATATGTTGATGGTACTTAGATGTAAGTCCTTTGCAGATCATTAGGATTACATGAGGTTACAATTGTAGGTCCCCGTGATGGCATTAGTGGCTCTGCATGAAGAAGAAGAGAGATATGATCCAGTATGTTTCCTGTGTGTCACCCGCTGGTATGTTATAATGTGCTAAGAAGGTCCTCTCTAGGTGCAGAGGAAATGCCAACACTATGCCCTTGTATGATAGAAAAAAAACGAGGTCTAACCCTTTTATTTTCTCGCTGACAGCCAAAAGGAGGCTTGATCTGGCTGACAACCTTCCCTTGTACTTCCCCATTCATCCAAAGGATGCTTCAGGGTAACTATCCTCAGGATCTTCTTCCTACTTCTGTGGTTACTTTGGCAGCCATCCTATAGCCACACTGACAAGAATCCCAGGTGGGCGGACAAGTACATTGCCTGTCTCTCATCTGGACCATTCCAGGGCTTCATCATTCTTTGCGAGGAGCAACCAGAAAACTGTGCCTGGTAGGGCAAGATCAGGGAGAGATCAGAGCCCTTAGCTGGTGCCCCCCAAATCTCTAAATCTCAATGATTAATGTGACTGCTCCTCCTGGAGACTCCTCAAAAGTGGGGTAGTCATGTTAGTCCCATCATATTGGGGGATTAGTGGGAGCTGTCAGTCAAGTATCCACTTCCCTGAAGTTTGTTAGAGTTGTCACTGACTACTGAGGATGTGCTGCATGCCCCACAGTCCATCTCGGAGATACGTGCCTTGGCCATAGCAGACTTTAAAAGGCAGATTTATTACAGATGATTCCACCCTGCAGCCTCTCCAGATGACTGCCTTGTAACTTCCAGATGACCTTTCCCCCTCACTACTCTGAAAGTCCCCAAATAGGTCCACAAAATGTGTGAAACTGAACATGCAAGGGCTGCTACTCCTCTATATAAGTAGGAATTCCTCACACTCCTCACCCTAGTCCAGAAGGACTCCTGCCTGTGCATTAACCCTCTGTGCTGCAGCACAGTTTCCAGTGAAGCCTTGCTCAGGTGATCTTATAGCTACTCACAATTCTTACCTAGGGTGGAGTGGACAAAGTGCATTGCACTAAAAAGAGCTGGTTACACTGTTGGCCCTGACGAGCTCCATACAGGTGGAGAGACAATGAAGAGCCAAGAGCAGTAGATACAGGTAGAGACCAGAGACTGGTGCCAAGTGGTAGAGACCTGACATGACAAGTGCTCCAGAAAGAGCTCAGAACACTGCCAAGAGGGCTATGAACTCTGCACCCGAGAAGCTGACAGGGTTGGCAAGGAGCTGCGAAGAGCTGTAACTCTAACAGCTGTAACACTAATAGCTGAGAGGCACTGGCGTTTAACACTCAACACTGTAACACTCAGGGCTGAAAGCCACTGGCACCCAAGCCTGGAACTGCTAACATCAAGGTGGTTGCTCTTTGCCAATTCATGGATTCCATCCCAACTGAGCAAAAGAACCCTCAGCCAATTGGTGACACATGGACTTCTCAACCTCCGGAAGTACAAGCTAACTAAGCCTCTTTTTAAAAAAAGTACCTGGTTTCAGGTATTTTGTTGTAACCCCACAAATAGACTAATACAGTTTCCAGTTTACTTTTTAAAATATTTTAATTTTATTTTCTATTAACACATAATGATTATGTATACTTTTATTTTGATCCAAGTTAATTTTTATGTGGAGAAACCATAAAAACACATTCATATATACAGAAGAGAGGGAGAAAGAGAGTGCAAAAGTAATGCACACAGTGACAAAAACATTCACATCAATTGCTTAATCTACCCACCATGGTCTGGAATGTTGTAAAATAAAAATAGAATTCCAGTACCAAGCAAACCACTCTTCAGGGGGAGAAAGTTGACAGTGATGTGCATATGGATGAAAACAAGAATTCATCTGCTTTTTAGGAGTTCCTTGAGTATTGTAGACTGAGTCAGGGTTGCAGTGAACAACACCTCAAAAATGTTCAATCCTTGTTTAGAATTTGCACTGAGGTGAATTTGATGCTAGGACATTTTGCCGAACTATTAATTCATTTTTTTAGCATAAAATCAGGTAGCCAGCACTTTCGCTCTGTGGGGATAGATACACAGGGAAGCTGCAGAGAAGACAAACTAAGTGTTGGGGAGCAGCCAGATGGAGCCCCTGGGGATCTTACATAGGTGTGGGTTTTTGCCTATTCCTTTGAGTGTTTACATGCCTAAGACCACATGATCATAACAGTTCTTGTCATGTAATTAATTAATAGCCTTATTACTCTTGCTAAGGTGCATCACCTTCTGTTTCTTCAAAGCATAATGAACAAAATAAAACTGTTTCTGGATGTTTAAATTAGGGATAGCTTTAAAAACCTCAGTTGTAACCTTGAGCTGTTGACAGGGTTTGTCCCAGGGCAATGGGGGTTTGTGAGTGGCTCCGGTGTCCTTCTTTTGCATAGTGGGTCTTCCTTTTGTGCTGTGGTTGTCATTTCCTGGCTGATTGTTACATCTTACTGGGTCTCTGCAGGTCTGGCCTGCAGCTTATGGCCCATAGAAACTTCTCCCTTCTCTATTTCCTTGAAATTCTCAGTCTTCTGGGAACTTGACTCCTCTTCACACCAGCTTGTTAAAATTATTAAACATAAATCAGAGGCATCAGCAAATGCCCAAGGAAACTTGCCATAATCTTTCATGTAGAACACATGAAAGAGATTTTTGTACTATGTGTGTCTTTTTTCCTTGCTTCCTGATTTCTTGCTCCATGTTGTGGAGTTTTGTGGAGTGTTTTGGATAGTATAGTTTAAAATAGATCAAGCATCAGTGTAATTTGGAGAAAGAGGATGAATAAAACTATGATGACAATATTACTGTATTTTACATTTGAAGCTGGTGCTATGCAGGGTTCACAGTAAGGGAGAATCCCCTATACTGGCTTAATGCCAAGTAGATGTGCATTAGAACTGTGGCTGTCTTAGGGGCCAGGGGCTGTGTAAAAGATCTACATAGGTGGCTTTGAGCTGGGTAAGTTTGGTAAAAGGGTATGTGACTTCCTGTTTCGGTTCTGTTGTGACCTCAAAAAGTTATCCACTCAACCTACGTTTGTGTTTCTTTTCACTGTAAGTTGAAAGGTTTAAAACAGAAAATAAGATTATTCCAGCTTAGCATTTTGAGGTATGTGTGTGTATTTTTATTTATGGTTCTTTAAAATGCAAGACTCACTGTGAATAGCTAAGTGGTGAATACGAGATCTCATGTCATCCCAAGGTCAGACATCAGGACAAGAGCAGCACAACAGATCATGTGGGCCTTGGTCATCCACCCTGACTTGAAGGGACAGGGCAGGCAGGACAGTGGATCAATGCCACCTTTCCCACCTAGTGACCATCCATTGGACAATGGGGTGTGGGGTGACTTCCCTGTTGAGGCCCACGACCCACCTGAATTGCTGATGAGGAATTATTATAAAACGCTCTTGGTCATGTAGGCTCTGGTGGGCATTTGCTGTGGTACCTGGATCTCTTTCATGCCCTGAAAAGGTTAAGTCTCCTCTGAATGTTCCAACACAATCTACTCCTAATAATTTTCTTCCCATTTAGGCTTCACTGTGTACACACTGTTGTGTGAAGGAGTTCTCATTCTGAAATCCTCAAGCAGTTTTTGTTTTCAACAAAACTGCAAAACTCATAAATTTTAAAAGGAAAGAGGGTGGGGCAGGAAGACATTTCGCATTCAGCATATTGTCAGCAATGAGTGAGGCACTGTCTGGAGACAAAATCTGGGCCATGAAATGCTAACTTACTACCCACGATTCTGGTCTCTCACAAAAATGGGAACAGGCAGGGCTGGCATTGTTTTCTGAACACTTGGGCAGGAGAGGGGCTCTGAAAGGTGTCTGGTCTGAAATATAAGTTGAGACTTTCCGTTCTCCTTTCTCCACTGGGTTTTTAGCTTGATCATCAGACAGGGTGTCTTCGAAGGGCTGTGGAGACAATGTGTAGAAAGCATTGTATTTTAAATTTGACATCAAGCTTTGCAAAGTGGTAGTATCATAGCCAATGAGGTTTATCTGAGGTGTAAATATTGCTGATTAAATTTGGCCTTGTTTGTGGCTAAATATAAGTTTAGGAAATAGAATATGAGTACATTATTTGGATAGTCATGGTGCAGTGTATATATATCTTGAACAATATATATGTGAAAGGCATTAGAATTTCTAGTGAGGTCCAAAATCTCCTACACAGGTCCCAGGTACATTGTTGGTTTTAGTCAATTATTACCCAATCATTAATATTGCAATGCCCGGATCTTCTGGGATTACCCAACCCAACCGAGTCCAATGTATACATTGGGTTTCCGTGTTCATTGATAAACAAACTTCCTGCTTTGCTTTCCTATTACATAGAACGATGAATTCCGGCTCCTCACTGGGAGATGCAAGGTCCCAGATCCTCTGGCCCCTGCCTACACTTCCATCCTCCTTTCCAATCCTTCTCCATCCTGGTCACTCTCCTCCTTAGCTGCATTGGATTCTTTCTGTTCTTAGAACAGGTTGATCTCATGTCATTAGGGTGTTTACACTTTCTGTTTCCTCTGTCTGTCATGCATGTCACATTTTGCAAGGTTGGCTGCTTCTTTTCCTTTTGGTCTCTGCTCACATATCACACTTAGGAGAGATCTTTCTTAAGTCCTTTACTGATTATTACTTCTGTTCTCCATCAATTCATCTCCCCAGGTTTTAATTTTTCTTGAAACACTTATCCCTTTTAGAACTTATATTTGTTGACTGACTTGCTGTTCATCCATCACCCAAGGAGAAGTCCACTAGGGCAACAGGGACATGTTCAGCACTGCTCGAGGTTCCAAGCCAGCTCCTTCAGAAGAGGGTCTGGCACAGAGCTATGTCTGGGTCCACATGTGTGGATTGGGAGGTCACATATATGCTGGCTGCAAAGCCAAGTTTGTCTTGGGAGTCACAAAAATGATGACAAAAACGACCAAAAAAGTCCTACTGAGCAACGGTCACTACCGAATCATAAATCTGTGTTTCCTGAGGGAATTCTCCTACTGGATTTTGGAGTGACTAGAAAGCAAATTTCCACTGTCCTGTGGAATTTTCCACAGCCAATGACTTGTTTCCACCTGTGTCCCATTGTCACTTGCTCTGTCCCTTGGCTTGGCCCTGCTGGCGTCCTCTGCAGCAGCCCCAAGGAAGCCCTTCACAGAGAACTGCCCTCCCCTACTTTCCTCCAAGGGCCTTCGGTGTTTCCACACACAGCTTGTATCCCGATATGCAAATGTTCCTCTTCTGACTTCCTTTCCTAGAACAGCTACTTTTGGCCTTGGTGTGTTTACAGGGAAGAAGAAAACAGGCAAGGGTATTTCTTAATCATATTTTTGGGTATTTGCAAATAAAACCTTTTCTTATTTTAAAAAAGCAAAACAGAAAAAAGGTAGAAGTAATACATAATTTCAAAAAAAAAACCAGTAAGAAATCAATACTAGTCAATATATTACATATCGTTATCTTAGAAGTAGTTGTTCAAGTTATGAAATCTAAGCATAAAAAAATCAGACAATCAAATAATGATGACACAAACTATTCTTTCTAATGAACTAACAGAGAATTAGTAGTATATTTATCTATCTTGCATACTTATACATATATAGAGTTATATGTATATATCTAGAAACATATGATCTTTTCCTTTCTTCCACTTCTCCTTTCCCCTATCCCAGCTGTTCTTTAATTTTGAGCACTTTCTTTCCCTTTCCTTATTACAATATCTATTGTACATTTTGGATCTTATTACTCTTTCAGTTTTTTTAATTGTTATTTATGTTTTACACTAGGGAGGCAGTATGATATTTACAAATGTGAGTCTGATTTATTTCACTTATGAGTATAGTCTCAAGTTGCCTCCATTTACCTGTAAAAGCCTCAAGATCATCTTTTTATAGCTGAGTAATATTCCATTGTATAAAAATACCACATCTTTTTCTCCATTCTGCAGTTGATGGGCATTTTGGTTGTTTCCAAGGCTTAGCTATTACAAATTGTGCTGCTATAAACATGGGTGCACATATATTGCTGTGACATGACATTTTCAGTTTTTCTGGGAAAACATCCAGAAGGGGAATAGCTGGATTGAAGGGGATTTCCAGTCCAAGTTTTCTGAGGAATCTCCTTACTGATTTCCACAGTGGTCGCACCAGTCTACACTCCCACCAACAGTGGAGAAGTGTTCCTTTTGCCTCACAGCCTTGCCAACATTTGTTATCAGCTGATTTTTTGATGACAGCCATTCTCTCTGGAGTGGGATGGAATCTCAATGTTGTTTTAATTTGCATTTCTTGAATGACCAGCGATGTTGAACACTTCTTCATGTATTTATTTGCCATTTGTATTTCTTCACCTGAGAAGTGTGTGTTCTTCTCAAATGCCCATTTTTGGACTGGGTCTTTGGATTTGGGGGGGTCTGATGTTTTTCAATTCTTTATATGTTCTTGATATAATTCCTTTGTGTGAGGGACAGTTGGCTAGAATTCTTTCCCATTCTGTGGGCTTTCTTTTCATTTTATTGGTGATTTCTTTTGAAGTGAAAAAGCTTTTCAATAAAATGAGATCCCAGTTGTTGATTCCTTAAAGTACTTCCCATGCAGTTTGTGTTTTGTTCATGAACTCTTTCCCTACCACTATGTCTTCAAGATTTTTACCTACCTTGTCTTCCAGTAAATTTAGTGTTTCTCTTCTAATACTTAGATCTTTGCTCCATTTTGACTTTAGTTTAGTACATGATGATAGACATGGGTCTAGTTTCATTCTTCAGCATGTGGAAAGCCAATTTTTCCAGCACCATTTATTAAAAAGACTATCTTTCTTCCAGTGAACATGTTTAGCCCCTTTGTCAAATAGAAGGTGGCTGGGTGTCTTTGGAGTTGTATTTGCATCTTCTAATCTGTTCCATTGATCCTCAGGTCTATTTTTTTTTTTTTGCCAATACCATGCTGATTTTATCACTGTGGCTTTGTAGTATAATTTCAAGTCAAGGACTGAGATGCCTCCTGCCTTGCTTTTGTTACCTAGAATTGCCTTTGCTATTCTAGGTCTATTTTAGTTCCAGCTGAATTTTAGGAGTGTTTTCTCTAGATCTGTAAGGTATGTTAATGGAATTTTGATTGGGATTGCATTAAATCTGTATAACAGTTTTGGGAGTATGGCCATTTTCACAATGTTGGTTCTCCCTAACCAAGAGCACGGGATATCTTTCCATTTTCGAACAACCTCTTCAATCTCCTTTGTTAGAGTACTATAGTTTCCAGTGTACAGGTCTTTTCCATTCTTTGTTAGGTTGATTCCTAAGTATTTTATTTTTTTGGATGCTACTGTGAGAGTTGTTGTTTCCATAATTTCTCTCTCAGTGAGTTTGTTGTTTGTGTACAGGAATGCTATTGATTTTTGAGTGTTGACTTTGTATCCAGCTACACTGCTGAATTTGTTTATTAACTCTAGTAGCCTTTTGATGGGGTTTTTAGGGTCTTCTATGTTGAGTATCATGTCATCTGCAAATAGTGATAATTTAACTTCTTCCTTTCCTATTCTTATTCCTTTTATTTCTCTCTCTTGTCTGATTGTTCTGGCTAATGTTTCCAGAACTATATTGAATAGGAGGGGTGATAGTGGACATCCTTGTCTTGTTCCTAATTTTAGAGTGAAAGTGTTCAGTTTTTGTCCATTTAGTATAATGCTGGCTATTGGTTTGTCCTAGATGGCTTTTATTAGATTGAAGTAGATACCATCTATTCCAAGTTTCTGTAAGGTTTTTTTCATGAACAAGTGTTGGACTTTATCAAAAGCTTTTTCTGCATCTATTGAGATGATCATGTGATTTTTGTCTTCAGCACTATTAATGTGGTGTATTACATTTATTGATTTGCATATGTTAAACCATTCCTGCATTCCTGGAATAAATCCCACTTGGTCATGATGTATAATCTTCTTAGTGATTTGCTGCATTCTATTTGCCAGTATATTACTGAGAATCTATGCATCAATGTTCATTAGGGAAATTGGCCTATAGTTCTCAGTTTTGGTTGGGTCTTTCTCTGGTTTTGGTATCAGAGTAATACTTGCCTCCAGGAATGAGTTAGGGAGAATTGCTTCCCTTTCAATTTCATTGAAGAGTTTGAGTAGTATTGGCATTAAATCTTCTCTAAATTTCTTGTAGAATTCAGCTGTGCATCCATCAGGACCTGGACTTTTCTTTGTTGGTAAGTTTTTAATCACGTTTTCAATTTCAGTAGCTGATATTGGGTTATTCAAAATCATTATATCTTCCTGACTCAGCTTTGATAGTTCATACATTTCTAGGGATTTGTCCATTTCCTCTGTGTTTTCCACCCTATGTGAGTAAATATTTTCAAAGTAGGTATTCATGATCTTCTGAGTTTCCATGGGATCTGTAGTAATTTCTTTTTCATTCTTCATTGCATCAATTTGAGTTTTTTCTTTGTTTTTCTTGATGAGGCTGGCTAGAGGTTTATCAATTTTGTTTGTTCTCTCAAAGAACCAGCTCTTTAATTCATTAATTCTTTGTATTGTTTTCTTAGTCTCAATTGCGTTAATTTCTGCTCTGATCTTTGTAATTTCCTCTCTTCTATGAGCTTTGTGTTTGACTTGCTGTTCTTTTTCTAGAAGCTTAAGGTGTATTATTAGGCTTTTATTTGTGCTCGTTTTGTTTTCTTGATGTGACAATTTATTGCTATATATTTTCCTCTTAGGACCACTTTCATTGTGTCCTACAAGTTTCGGTAGGTTGTATCTGCATTTTCACTGAATTTTAGGTATTGTTTAATTTCTTCTTTAATTTCATCTGTAACTCATTGGTTGTTCAAGAGGTTGTTGTTTAATTTCCATGTGTTTATGTAGGTTTTGCATTTTCTTTTACCATTAATTTCCAATTTCAGTGCACTATGATCAGATAATATGCATGGGATAATTTCAGTCCCTTTGCATTTACTTAAGCATGTTCTATAGGCTAATACATGGTCTGTTTTAGAGAATGTCCCATGTGTAGCTGAGAAAAATGTGTATTCTGATGTTGTTGGGTGGAGCACTCTGTAAACATCTACTAAGTCCACTTGTTCACAGTTTTGATTCAGGTCTGTTATTTCTTTGCCAACATTTCATCTTGTTGATCTATCTCTATGTGACAATGGGATATTAAGGTCCCCTGTTATAATTGTGTTATTGCATACTTGGTTTTTCCTGTCCATTACTAATCATCTGATATAGTTGGGTGCTCCTGTATTTGGTGTGTATATATTTATGATTGTTAGCTCTTTCTCTTGAATTTTCCCCTTCTTTATCTCTTTTGATCATTTTTGGTTTGAAGTTTACACTGTCTGCAAACAGAATAGCTACATCCACTTTTTTCTGGGTTCCTCTTGCATGGAATATTTTTTTCCATCCTTTGACTTTTAGTCTATGAGTTTCCTTTTGAGTCAGATGTGTTTCTTGTATACAGCATATTGTTGGATCCTGTTTCTTGATCCATTCGGTTAGCCTATTTTTTTTAATTGGTGAATTGAGGCCATTTACATTGATGGATATAACTGATATGTACTGGTTTAACTTTGTTATGTTATTTTCCTGTTGTTGGTTTCCTGCTTTTCTCCCTTGTTTAATTGTTTGCCCTGCCTGGTCATTTTTTTCTCTTGTTGTTCTGGGAATTGTAGTCATTTTTCTTTCTCTGTATTATGTATTTCAGTATTCTTTCTAGGGTTGGCTTGGTAGACATGAATTCTTCAGTTGCTCTTTGTCATGAAAGTATCTGATTTCTCCATCAATTTTGAAAGAGAGCTTTGCGGGGTACATCAATCTGGGCTGAAAGCCGTTTTCCTTCAGAGCTTGAAATACTTTACTCCAAGCTTGTCTTGAGGGTTTGTGCTGAAAAGTCCACCGTGATTCTAATGGGCCTTCCTTGATAGGTGAGTTGTATCTTTTCTCTAACAACTTTTAGTATTCTGTTTTTATGATGTATATCTGGCATGTTAGTTATTATATATCTGACTGTAGATTTATTTTGGTTATGGCTGTTTGACATTCTATATGCCTCACTTATCTTCATATCTGATTTTTTCCCCATGTTTGAGAAATTTTCCATCATTACTTCTGTGAATAGTTTTTTTAAGTCAGTTGCATTGACTCCTGCATTTTCATTGATGCCTGTCAGTCTTATATTGGCTCTCTTTGCATCACCTTGAAGTTTTTGAATTGTTATTTCATTTTTTTGGTACCAGGGATCGAGCTCACAACCTTACGTCTGCCAGGCAGCACTTAGGCCACACTGAGCTAAGTCCCCAGCCCTATTTTTTTGAGACAGGGTCTCACTATGCAGTTCAGGCTGGTCTTGAACTCACTTTGTAGTCCAGGTTGGTCTCGAACTCACAACAATCCTTCTGGCTCAGTCTCCCGAGTGCTGGGATTAAAGGCGTACACCACCATGCCTGGCTTGAATTGTTATTTCATGCTCCCTTGTTATTTTTACAAGTTCTCTCCTTTCATGATCGCTAGCTGCGATCCTGTCTTCAATCTCTGAAAGTCTATCCTCAGCTTCATTTAAACAGTTTTGCCAGCTTTCAGTGGTGCTTTGTGTTTCCTGGATATCTTCTTGAATTTTTTGCATGCATTCTATTTGCTTCCTAAGTTGCTCATTCAAGGTTTCCATCATTTTCTCATGCTCCTGTACTTTTTTTTTTTTATCTATGTCTTCCCTAGCTATGCTGAGTAATTCATTTACTAAGGTTATCATTTCTTTCTTTACCTGAAAGATTATTTCTAATCTGGTTTCCTCTATAGCTTCATGGATTTGTTTCTTTATTTCAGTTGCTATCTTTTCAGAAATTTCAGGTGTGTGACTTTCAGTGTCCTCTATTTCAGTGTCCCCTATGCTTGTTCCTGATGGACTGGATGTCTGAGATTGCATTTTGCTTTTTCATCTTGTCATTTTCACCTCTTGGGTTAATATTTCAATCTTTCAATCCCACTAGTCTCTTGTGACTATTGTGTGTGTCTTAGGGTCCTACTGCATGGGTGATTTTTGTCCAGTTTTTGAGTCCCTCAATGAAGTGGAGGGGCCAGTCACTTGGATTCCTCCTACAGGTCCTTTTGGGTGAGTCTTTCATTTTCCCTAGGCTGACTAGCCTAGGAGTATTGATGTAAGCCAACCCTTAGCTTCTATTGTTACTGTGGTTTTAGACTGTTCCACACTGCCAGATTTACCTGGCTATACTGTGTGCCTCAGCTGGGATCCTACTGTGTCGCAGGGAGTCTCCTAGGCCCTTTCAAGTTTCTCCAGGTTGGGCGAGGCCTTGTCAGCCCCCTCCTCAACCCACCCTGTGTTTTCTGTATGGAAGAAGGACTCATCTGTACTCTTGCTGGGCTTCCAAAATCCTCCAGCTGAAGAGGAGGGCTCTTGCTGCTCCTGCTGACCCACTGATGTCTTCTACTTGAAGAGGGGACTCACAGGCCTGTTGAGGTCCTCTGTTTGGGTGAGGGGTTGCTGAGGCTTCCACCAGCCCACCAGCGTTCTGCAGGTAGCGGATAGGATGCTGATGGTCCCTGGGTTGTTGAAGACTCCGGGATGGAGAGGGAGGTGCTGCAGTCAATGATTCCCAGACTGTGTAGGTCTCCGGGGTGGGGAGGTGTTGTGGGGGCAAAGGTTCAAGCTCTCCCCACTGCTGAGGTCTCCAGGGTGGGCTGGGGGTGCTCAATAAAACCTTTTATAATTTTCATTTTCAAAAATTTTCTTAGCCTATTAGCTGATGTAAGAATCCACCAGTGTCGTCTATGAAATATGTTTGCTGTCCTCTTCAGAAAGGTAATTTGTTCCCTAATAAAAGCAACAATACATTTGCTAACTAAAGTTTAAGATACCCAGTGAGAATATTTCTGTTGAGACTGGTTCCGTCCTCTCAGGTAATGAGAGCATGCAATTCCATGACCCTTCGCGAAGTCATTTACTATTGGGAATCCCAGGGTTGGAAGAAATGTCTGGTCCTTTCTGCCAAACTCCTACCCCAGGATGACCCTGTGGAGTCTTTCAACCCAGGAGCAGAATCATAGAATACTAGGGTTAGTCATCTCATCCTTCCTCCCGCCTCGGCAGGAACAAAGTTAAACAGCCCTGAGCAAACATAGAATTTACAGATCCCCATGGACTCTGGCTGGCATTTCCAAAGGCAAAACCGGGGGTGTTGAGGAGTCAGCTGACAGCACAGGAAGTCAGTTGTGGGGCCGCGCCAACTGGGGTGCTTAGTGCACAGTCCTGGGCTTCAAGACCAGTCGGTGTTCCTGCTGTTTCCATGGAACCCAAACATTTATGTGCGCTTAACAATTTCCAGCAGAGCCTCATTGTGAGGCAGCTGCTCACCCCACTCGTGCCAGGAGAATGCACCCAGGGACCTCCATGGTGGGCTATTCCCCCACCCTCTACCTGGTGCCCTGAATGTCAAGGTTGCACAACCACTCTGACTCAGCGTGGGCTGTTATTTAATGGCATGATGAAGCCAGGACACAATTTGCCATGTTCACACCTGTGGGATGCCAAGCTACAAAAAGCAGAGAAGGAGAATGAGTGGAGGCCAGCAACCCTATAAATCATCTTCATTTCCCACCACCCCCGTGTCTGATGCTTAGCCATTTCTTCTGCTATTTTCTCCTCACTTGGTTTCCATGGCTGAAAGAGAAAATTAGCAAGGAAAGAAAGGGCATGGTTGAAGAGAAACAGTTTTGTAGACATGGGGAGCTGGGTTGGCTGCAGTCTGCTGTGTTTGTCTCACAGGAAAAGGGGCTCGCTGCTGCAGGAGCAGCTCCTGTCCAGGCTGAGTGAGCCTTCTGTCAGGTCAGTGGTTTGATATATGCACACGTGCATGTGTTTGTGTGTGTGTGTGTGTGTTTGTGCACATGGGTACATGGAGAGAGGAGGATGTGAAAAAATGCTCAAAATGTAACCTCTGAAAAGAATGTTTTGATTCAAGAGATTTCCCAATAAAGAATCCTACTACAAAACCAGAGACAAATACATCTTTCTATCAAAATATGTTGCCAAGAAATATGTCAAATACTTAAGCTTTTCATTCAAACTCAGAGTTAAGTCACAATGGATGTGCTCATCAAGGCTGTTAAATAAAGATTGCAGTCAGAGCAGAATTATCTGGAGCTCTACAAGAAAGCTGCCGATGCAGCCTGTCTCTGGCATGGAGATACTGTGTCCTGCTGGTGTCACCAAGTCCTGGGTGACTCTGAGCTTGTTATTGCCTGAGTTTACACTGCCTTTCCACCCCCCACCCCTAGCCAGTCATTTTATATGAATGATCTCTCCTGTGTGTCTGTCTTCAAAAAAAGTGTGTGTGTGTGTGTGGGGGGGGTGGAGCATGTTATTAGTGGTCTTTAGTAGGGTGGGGGTCACAGAGTCAAGACTGTGACATCTAAATAGCAGCACGACACAGTCAAGGTTGTCCCTACTTCGCTAAGTGACAGGTCAGAGGGAGCACACAAATCACTTTCAATTTCCACCTGTACTGTCCTTTAATGCATTTCAGTTGAATTTCTCAAAAGTATTAACATTTTACAGCACTGGAAAAGTGATTTTCAGGATCATTTTCTAAATCCTGAGTCTTCTTGTACTTTATCACCAGCTCAGCTGTTGACCTGGTAGCATAGAATGCTCTCAGAGATTTTTCATTTCAGAACAGGGGTAAATGAATTGGGCCTTCGATTTGCTTCCGAGAAGATGTAGGTTTTAGAGTCATTTTGAACACTTTAGAAATGAGCACAGTTGCTTCTTCTATGACTTGGTTGATTAATAGAGAACAGGGTTTCCCGAGCTGAGATGGCCCCAGGATGAGGCCTTTGGGTCAGTGCTTTGGGCCTTGAGACTAGGGCCCTGGCTGTAATGGCTCTTCCTTGAGTCCTTTCATTTCTCTTCCTCCCATACTATGTTGCCCTTTATTTCCCCACATGACTCTTTCTACCTCCTGGGGACCTTTTCATCTACGTTCCTGGTCTCAGCAGGAAGCCCAGCACCAGGCCTGATATTGGGGGTGAACTCAGGACAGAATTTTCACCTTCACTCTGAATTTCCTAGGTTTCGTCACTCCAAGCCAGATGCTGAATTCTATTTTAATACAGTTGTTTTGTGTGTGAATAATATGCTCTTTTTGCCAAACCTCAAGTCCTGAAACTAAGATCTCATAAAAATGCCTGGAGTCCAAAGCTAATAGCTGCTATTCAGCTACCATGTGATAAGGTGTAAAAGCTTTCAGGTTGATGCTCTACTCAGTGGGGTAGTGGGTGACACAAACCTACTGAGGGGTGGCTGGGGCTCTGGATACCTCTTTATTTATGCCCCATCTCTCTGCTGGCCTTGTGCTTTTTGATGCTACACATGCAACCCTTACTGCTTCACCTGACCTACTGCCTGGCAAATGCCAATCATCTTCCAAACCCCAAACTCTGCCTCACTTTCCAGGACAGCCTCCCCTGGACACTCACTGGGGTTTTTCCTTTATCTGGTGTTTTTCCATGGTCCCTCCCAAGGGCCTACCATTGGCCACTTTTTAATTGTTTAATTAACTGATTAATTAATCAATACTAAGGATCAAACCCAGGGCTGTTCTAATACTAAACTTCATCCCCAGTCCTTTTTATTTTTTATTTTGAGTCTCACTGAGTTGTCCAGGCCAGCCTTGGCTTCACTGAGTACGTAACACTTCTCTTTACTCTCAGTACTCACCCCTAAATGGCCTCTGGGAAGGTGGGAATTGTCTTGGGCAGGAGTACATCCCCCGAATTCAGTATAGTGCCTGACACATGCTGGGTTTTTGAAACCTATCCTAGGGGTTGAATTATTGAATCTCTGATATTGAAACTCTAACCCCTAGTATCTTAGAATATGATCGTATTTGTTGCTTTGGTGTAATTAGTTAAGAAGAGGTCACACTGGAATGGAATGGACCCCTAATTGAATATGACTGATATCTTTAGAAAAAGAACACCGTGTGAAAAGACAGACATGCACAGAGGAGAGATGATATGAAAAGACACGGTGAAGTGATGGCCATCCTCAGGCCACAGTGGAACGCCTGCAGCAGAACTTCCCTTCACGGCTCTCAGAAGAAATTAACTGCTGACACCTTGACCCTGGATTTCTGACCTCCATCCAGTGCTGTGAAAAAATAAATTTCTATTGGTTAGCTATCCAGTGTAGAGAATCTTATGTGGTATGCCTCGAAACTAGTATAACATAGAAGAGGTGATCAAAATATAAAATGAATGTTTAAAAAATTAAAAGACCCATTGCCATTAAACCTTCTTGAAATATTGCCTGTCAACTTCAAGCACACTTATCCCACTGTTCTTGCCACTTTCTGAAGCAGTTCTGGAAGTCCTCTTTCATGAAGGTCTTTGTGGTGTGTGATAAAAAAAACTATAGTGGACGTTATTGCCAAGCGACACCCCATGGGAAGTCTTAGCAAAACATTACAGTGTGTCTTTATCCACTTTATTCACCAGATTTGAGTGCCATGAGACTTCTGGCTTTTCTCCAAGGTCAAAGTGAAAGAAAGTTTTGGGTCACTTCAGGACATAGAGTCACCCACAGCAGCACAACCAGAGACACTCACAAAGGCGAACTTCCAGGACCACTTTAGAAAGTGGCAAGAACAATGAGATAAGTGTGGTCAAAGTAAGGGAGAACATTTTGAGGAGGATTAATAGCAATGTGTCTTTTACTGTAATTAAAACATTTTTAGCATTCATCAAGCCCAATATTTCTTCGGACTGGGTTTCTAATTCTTTTAAATGTGCTCCTATTAAAAAAAAAATAAAAAAAAGACTTAGCAGTGCACAGATACGCTCTGAACAGCCGCGTAGTCCCCAAGCTTGGCAGGCCCAGGCAGCTCTCAGTCATCCAGGCAAGCAGCCAATTTTAGCTTCCTACAACCCCCTCTCCCTGGGGATCCCAAGAACTTCACCCCAGTAGGCAGGAAGGTGCCCCTCTCGGCAAGCCCCACAGCGGGGGCATGTGTGCTGCTGGGCAAGCAGGTACTTGTTTTCCTCTCCCAGACAGAGAAGCAGCTGAGAAGAAACCAGAAAGGCGGGGTGGAGGTGGGGTGGGGGTGGGGTGGGGTGGGCGGAGCAAAGAGCAAGGAAGAAGAGAAACAGGGCTGGAGGGTTAAGTTATGTTTGTGCTCCTTCCGGACTCCAGAACCACACCACAGGATGTCAGCGCAGGGTGCACAGAAGCCAAGATGTCAGGCAGGAATTTCCCCCTTTCTTAAAAAAGTTCTCCTGCTCCATTTGATTGCAGCCTCTAATAAGCAATTCTTCCAAATTTCTTCTGACTTCAGAGTATGTGGAGCTGAAGAGACCCAAGGCTCATAATTACAGTTATTATAGGGAGTTGTGCGCCCATCACCACAGCATCTGGCTGTAATCACATACTTAATGGAAGGCAAGATGATCTGCTGCTCCTAATGGGCAGTTTTGAAGCCAGGCAGTCACCAAGCACCCACCCTCTCACTTGGAGACCCAAGAGAACAGATGTTTGTGGAAAGGGAAGATGCTCATGTCTGTCTGGATGGCGAGTGACCTCAGAGAGCGTTCCAGGGAAAGAAAGTTCCATGAGCAGGTCATGGGGTCCATATGGTTCCCACTAACCAAACCAGGGAGGGCACAAAGTAGGCTTTTCCTGCCCTGTGGTGGCAGGAAACCAGTAGAGGGGACAGATAGAGATGTGAAGGATGTGGCTGTGGGCCATGGGCCAGCATTTACTTCTAGTGATACCAAACCCCCAACCCCATTCTTCAGTAGTGGTGCCCCAAAACACAGAAAAGGCAGCCTACAAATCTCTGCAGCCAGAGTTTCCCAGAAGCACAGTTACCTTAGCTTGAACTGCTGAAACAAAATGCCACAAATGGGTGGCTTAAACCACAGAAACCATTGCTCTCCGTTCTAGGGGCTGGACATGCAGGATCAAGATCAGAGTGGGTTCCTGGCTTGCAGGTGGCTGTCTTTGACTTCCTGCTTGGTCCTCATAGGATAGAGTGAGAAGGCTGTGGGATCTGCTCCTTTTCTCTTGAGGACACGGATGCCATCAAGGACACTCTACCCTCATGACTTCATTCAAATCTAAATCTTCCCCTTAGCTCTCCTCTTAAGCCAATATATTGGGAGCTTGAGCTTCAGGATATGAATGGGGGGTGGTGACATTCAGTTCAGAATAATAATTAAAGTTGCTCTATAAGTGTGTGTGTGTGTGTGTGTGTGTGTGCATGTGCGTGTGCACATGCACTGAGACTCAAGTTCCAGAGCCAACAAACAGTGCCTAAGTAGACCTCTGACCCTATCTGGCCTCACCCTGCCTCAGCCTGCAGACCACAAAACTCTCCTGGTGTCTTGTGTATGCTGCACCAGATTTTGACTCTAATAGGAATGCAGAGGCCACTGGGCACTCCTGTGCCACACATGCTTGAAACTTAGTCGGCAGCTCCAAACACACAAGCCCATAGGCCTCTGGCCTCCTGTATCAGACTCCTGGTCTCAAGGCTCCTTCTCCCTTAGACCAGTCTGCTGCTGCTACCTGTGGCTCTGATGTAAACAACCTCCCCTATTTTCTTAAATATTTTTGTTTTCAAAAATCCTCTCTGTTGTCCCACAGGCATCTCAAACTCAATGTGGATGACAAGGAACTCTTAAAATCCTTTGGTCCATCCTACCCCATGTAAAAAACTATATCTTTTCCACTGACCAACTCAGTTAGTCATACCATACTTTCCCTTCTTCACCCCACAACCTCCCTCCATCTTTTTTTCTTTCCTCCCTCCCTACCTACCAAGGCCTGCAATGTACTTTCAATGCACTGCTTATGTCAGAACAGAAGGGAGCCCAGCATTTAGAATAGAGCCTTCTGGTTTTTCCAGTTAGAAGATTCTCTTTTCAGGACTTAACTACTTTTTGAGAGGGTTCTATTTAATCAATAATCAAATATATATATTTAAATTACTAATTTAACAACTGGTGCTTATTTAAGATCCACATAATGTGTAAGATATTAATGTAGAAGTGAATATCCCCACTAACATTTCACACGTAATTTTGACATCAGGGACTTTATCATCCCTGAAATGTCCTGCAGAATTAATGTAATTTTCCAAAGCAAACCATGGTCAATTCTCTTGTGTTTAAGACAGCAGTTTTCTACTCCAGATGTGATTCCATTTCTAGAAATGTTTCCTAAAATCACAAGAAACCTTAGAATAGCCATTTTTTTAGCTGTAAATTACTATCCTCACTATGTAATCACTTAATGTCTTCATTTTAAAGTAGTCTTCCAAACACTTGTTTATAACACTATCCAGTACTTGTGAGTGTGAGATCAGAAGCCCAAGATATATAACAGCTGACTTTGTCTTGGTCTCCTCCTCCTTCCCCTCTTTCTTGTTTCCCTCTTGTTCATGTCTTGTCCTTCTTCCTTTCTCCTTCTTCTCCTTCTTTCCTTCTTCCTCTTTCCCCTTCCTCTCCTCCTTCCCTTCCTGCTCCTGCTCCTCCTCCTCCTTCCTTTTCTTCTTCTTCTAGAATCAGTCAAAATGCTTTTCTAACACCCAAGCTAAAATTGGTTTAAGACACTTCGAGTGAATGTGCCCTCTCCAGACATAGGCTGGCCATATGCCTCGTTGGTCACGGGCAGTTCTGCTGTAACATGCAATAACCAATAGGCTATTACATCTAATAACCAATAGGACCATCTCAAAAGTGCCCGCATTTAGATGACTGATCATATCATCAAATAGCAGTGTGCTATTCCAACTAAAGCGATTGAGAGAACAACCCTAAAAGTTTTGCAAGATTTCAAATACAGGGCAGGGAGTTTAGGTCAGTGGCTTAAGCACCTGCCTGACAGGTGCAAGATTGTGAGACTGCAAAAACAAACAAACAAACAAACAAACAAAGAAGAATTCAAATACAGAGCTCAAAGATAGAGTTAAGGCAACTCCATATCTTATGAGGGCTTATGTGGGCACAGGGAAGCCTTGTATTTAGGTGCAATGTTTTTCATTAAATCCCTAGAAGCCTCCTAAATGATTTGTCTGTTCCCAGTATGTCTCCTCAATCCACTTGCTACTCTGTGTTTTCCTTGGCTTAGGACCTGTCAATGGTTCCTGTCAATAGGACTACAGGGTTATATCCAAACTCCTTACTGTGCCTTATATTTTGCTTTTTTTTTTCTTTTTGTGCTTCATAAAACTCATTTTCTTCCACTCCCTCCATGACAGTTCCCTGCATAAGTTCTTATCTGAATCCCTAGAAACTGGGACTGTTATTTTATTCTAAGTAGATATGCTTAATTTAAGGGTTAATGATGAGATGGAGAAGTTATGGTAAAACAAGGTGAGTGGACATGGTGTAATCACCATGGTCCTTATAAGAGATAGTTGAGCAGCCCAGGGACAGGTGGGAGAGATGAGAGAAGTCTGCATGGGGTGAAAGGCAATGAGCAGGCAGCAGAGGGTGGGAGTTCTTTGCTTTAAAGAGGAAGGCTTTGGCCTTGAGACAAGGAACCCAGGCTGATGCTAGGAGCTGGAAAGGCAAGGAAGAGACCTCTCCTCAGAGTCTTCAAACAAACCTGACCTGCTAACAGTTTGACTTAGGCCAGTGACCCTGAGCATAGATTTCTGATCTGAATCACAAAGGAAATGTATTTCTATGGATTTGGGCTATTCCAGCAGCCAACAAAGATATCCACTTTGATGCGCACTGCCCACATCTTTTCCTTTCTTGTCTGCAATTTTGCTGCCATCTCCGTATTTTCAATTGACTGTTCCCTCTCGCCAATCTCCTTTTCTCACTGTGCCCCCAGTAGCTCACTTGGACCTTCCCACCATGGGAAAATGTCAGGGCCCCTGCACTTAAACCCATCCAGGCAGGACCAGTCCTTCCTCTGGGTCTTTGGATTTCTCTTGTCTTTGTCATTTCTTTTACTGGCCTTTATTAAAGCTGTCTATGTGCTTGTCATCTCTACTAGTCCCAGAGCACTTCAGTGAAGGGTCTGAGTATATTCTTTCTCCATGTTTAGTAGGTTGTTTGTTTGCATGATTGAAAAAAGAATTTTAAAGAACTTCATGCAGCAAATATTTCATTATTTCTTGTCCATTTCCAAATAATTGGGAGAAAGAACTTCCTGTGGTCAGGATTTAGTGATGCATCATGCTAGGAGAAAATCACGATTTGCTGCTAATTGGGAAAGATCCTAGGAATTGAAGTTTAATAGTTGCAGATGCCTTTTCATTCCCATGCAGAGTGGATGCTGTGGAACCCTGGTGCAGGTTCAGGTGTTATTCCATCTGAGGAAGCTTTCTGCTCAGATGGATTGATTCACCAGGGGCCAGGGGCCAAGGCTCCAAGATCCACTGAGCTTCATGGGAACAAAGTAGAAATGGCTCCATGCCTGACACATCTCACTCCAGCTTTTAGCTCAGCTGGACTGTGCTTCCCTTCAAACAGACGTTCCTCTCCCTTCACTTACATTCACTCTTCTCTCCCTAGAATGCCATTCTCTCTCACTCTCTGTGTTTTCACGTTGGAACCAACTCATCCACTGAAGGTCAGCTACCCAAATCCCATTAAGCTGTTTCATGCATTGGATGAGAACATATGAATAATCCAGCCCAATCTACCACCCTATAAGAGGAACTGAAGATCAATATCCTCCAAGATGAAGCCAATGCTGTCTTTCTCTACCTTTTCAAGGGAAATCAAGCCTATCTTTAGAACGGTAGTGAAATCTGGCATATAGGCCTCCGACGTTCTCTTGTGTATCTTCTGTGGCCCATTATGTAAATTTCTTCTCCTCTTTACCTTTTTTGTAACTGGGCGATTATACTGTTGGTCCCTGGGTACTATAATTTGCATTGCAATATGAGGCTTCTATTTGATGCCTGCAAATTATGGGCCCAGGGCTGAAGCTATGATGTGAGAGTTGCTTCCACATAACTCAGAAGAAGTTACATATACATGAGTGTAACTCTGGGAATAAAGAACCTCTTTTCATAATCACAATTTAATATTTAAAAATAAAATCTCAGTTACACAAAAATAATAGGAGCAGGCTCACCATAAAAGGCAGAGGAGAACTGAAATGAAGTGTTCTTATAAAGATTTCATAAAACACAATGCCACACGTATCACACACAAGGGAGACTGCCATAAAAGTTCTACCCAGGAAGAGGCAATGTTCCTTCCACCTCCCTTCCTGTTCCGGAAGGGTTTGTTCTGAATTCTCGAGTCCCTGCAGGTACGCGTTCACAGGCATTGAGGCATTTTAGAGGAAAGAAATTAGAATCGCCAGACTGGGAAGATGGGGAAAGAGAAATTAGCTTTATCCAGGGAAATCATGGACTAGTGCTGTCACAGGACAAGAATTTTCATGTAGATGTTCATCTAATGCTGGTTTTACCAGAAGACATTGTGATTTTGAATTTCAAGGGGAAAGCATGCTGTGTTGAAGGAAAGCAATTTCCCTAGGATGAAGAAGACCTGGGATCTAGTCCTGTTTCACCTCCTGATGACCTGGTCACCCTTTCGCAAGACCTTGGTGTCTACATCTATTTATTTATCATGGAGGTTGAATAAGAAGATCTTTAAGGTTCCATTTATGTTTCATGTTCTAGTTCTGTTATCTAGGACTCCCTGGCACATCAAGACTAGTTTAGCAGGCTGTGGTCTATAGACCAAGGCAAAATCTTTACCTACAGCATGAAAGTCCTGCTTTGATCTACAAAAAGGAGTCAGTGAGACACCAAACCCAGAGCCTGGGAGTAGCCCATTCTGCTTTGTAGATCTGGGCAAAATCAATTCTACTCCTCCACTGTTAACAAGTCATCCAGAGTTAATTTCTTTGAAGTTTTGTGAGAGACAGGGAGGGAGGGTATGCTTCTAGAGGTGCACTACTGATGCACATAAAGCTGACAAAACCAAGGGCAGAGAGGTAAAAACAAGGCAGCCTTGAGTTTTTAGAAAATCTGCAACAAAGAAGCACTAATAACTGTAAATAACTCTCAAAGAACTCTGTCCTCTGCACTTTACCTATGTATCTATTTTAAGTAAGATCTACAGCAAATTTAAGTCCTAGGACATTCATGAAATGAAATTATCTGTTGATCTAATGGTTAAAAAGATAAATTTTTTCAATTCTCAATTAAGGTCTACTTATTTTAAGAAATACACAAATTCTAGAACTACTGATTCCTTAGCAAAGTGAATCCACTTTTTCGGGGGGGTGGGGGGGGAGGGAGGTTACTAGGGACTGAACCCAGAGCCTTTGCACTGCGTTCCAGCTCCAGCCCTTCTAAAACATTTTCTTATTTAGAGACAAGATCTTGCTAAGTTGCCCAGGCTGGGCTTGAGCTTCTTCTGCCACTCACAGTGACGAGATTACAAGTGTGCACCATGCCCAACTTGAAATTTGCTATGAGGTTTGACATACATGGAATTTTATATAACATGTACTAGTGGGAACAATGCACAGTGACAACTATAAATTTAAACCTCTTTTTCTAATTATTTGACATATTTGGAGGCAGCATGGTAATACAAAAAGTAAAAGCTCTGGATTCAGGCAACCCTGAGCTCAAATCTTGATGTTGCCACATCTTGTATGACCGTGGGTGAATTCCATAATCTGTTTAAACTTCTGTTGTTTCTCAGATCAAAACAGAGGTAAGCCAGGTGCGGTGGCACAGGTCTGTAATCCCAACACTTGGGAGGTTGAGGCAGGAGGATCACCGCAAGTTTGAGGCCAACCTGGGCTACATAGTGAAAACCTGTCTCAAAAAAAAGAAGTGATCACCTTTAATCCCAGCACTCAGAAGCTGAGGTAGGAGGAGCGTTGTGAGTTCGAGGCCGGCTTAGGCTACAACACGAGCACAAGGCTGGCCTGAGCTACACAGTGCGACCCTGCCTCAAAAAACCAGGGCCGGGAGTTTGGCTCAGTGACTTAAGTGCCTGTCTGACAAGTGTGAGGTTGTGAGTTCAATCCCCAGTGCCACAAAAAAAAAAAAAAAAAAAAAAAAAAAAAAAAGCAGTGATACTTTAGGAAAGATGGTTGTTAAAATTAGAGTGTATCGTGCATGGCATGTGATAGATCCTAACAATCATATCTACTTGTCAAAGATTGACTGTATGTGTCCCCCTAAAGTCATATGTCAAAATCTGAATCCCAGTGTGATGGGGAATGGAGGTGGAGTCATTGGGAGTTGATTTCGTCATGGGGATAGCACCCTTGTGAATGAAATTAGTGCTTTTATGAACAAAGGCCAGAGAGCTAATGAGGTGAGAGCAAGAAGTCTGCAACCCAGAAGAGGATCCTCACCAGAAGCAGACCATCCTGTAGCTCTATCCTAGAATTTTAGCCTCCAGAACTGTGAGAAATAATTGCCTGTTGTTTATCAGCCCCCTAGCATATGGGACTTTGTTATAAACACCCAAAATGACTAAGATACTGTTACTGCATTTAGTTGGCCTCATTGTTGCTGCACTCCGAGCTACACATCTTCATGTGGGATGAAAGAGCATTTGTATATCCCAGCAGAGACATGAGAACAAGTGCTGTCCTCACTGAGATAGAGGATCAAGGAGGAAGCCCTGTGAATTGGGACACACATGAAAACTACTCTCCAGCTGCCACTCCCAAGTTTGCATGGTCATGAAGGTTGGGATTGGATGAGCCACCTCTTTCCTCATCTAGCCATCCATCACTGTAAATGTTGCCACCCCAACTTCCTGTGCTCTCATTGGAAAGTCTAATAACCTTCTAATGATCCTCACCTTTGTGAGATGGGAAGCAAGTTAGAATTGTCTGAAATCACTTCCAACAGCACAAAGAGTTTATTGACTGATCTGGAAAGACTGGTACGGCAATGTGCAAATGCAAAGCCCTGGCAGCTGAAAACTGGCCCCATCACTTAAACTCAGAACCCTCCAACAGCTCCTTAGCATTAAAAAACATACAACAAAATAAAACAAACAAAAACAGAGAGAAAAATGAAGATGCCTTATGATGGTCTACAAGGACCTAGCTGCTGCCCATAACGCTTCTTGCTGTTCCCTCTTCACTCTGCCTTGGCTTCCCTGGTTTTGCTCCAGGCCTCTGCACTCCTAGTCCCTTTTCACAGGTCGTTATGTGGCTCACATTCTCATTGTAATGGCTGTCACTGTCGACTCAAAGACAACAAGACCCTTCTAGATTAAAGAGCCCCATGCCCACTCCTCACTTCCCTCTCTCCATCTGTCCTTCTCTACTTTCTCTGCCTGTCTTCTCCACCATTCCCTACGCCCTACCATGTTTTACTTATTTTTTATTCATTGCACTTAATGCTACTGGAGAATTATTTACTCTACATTTTTTTCTTTTGTCTGCCTTTAGAATTCAAGTTTCACAAGAGTGAGGGATTTGTGCATCTTACTCATCACTATATCTCTAGTTCTTACAGCACTGCCTGGCATGGAGTAGGCACTCAGTCAATTTTGCTGTATGAATGAATAGACAGAGAAGGAGGAACCCAGATTTTCTCCTGTACTGGGTCATGACTATCCAACTCTGGGATGCTACAAGTATTTTTCAAGTGCAATGAGATTTGGAGTTTTACTGAATTTCTGTTTTCAGTTTACACAAGGGTGTGCCTATTTAAACAAGTTTCTTCTAGTAGCTATTATAGTTTCTCCTAAGTTCAGTTACTCTCTTCTGAAAGTAAAGCAATCTTTGGATTAGTGATGAAGTCTACTGCATAGGCTCGCAGTGTTTCCTTGTGTAAAGTATGTGGCACAGCATGGTAATTTCTTCTCCCCTTCTTTGTAAGTTGGTGAATCTTAAAGCTGTGGAAGTATCTGTGTTCTTTGCTACAATGAAGCCAACAGAATCCTGTACTAGGGCTCATAAACTTAAGTGTGAGGTCAAGAAGGATAGAGACGTTGTCTGTTTTTCTTATTGCTTTGTATTTAACACCTAGCACAGTGCTTAGTGTATCATTTGCTGAAAAGCATAACAAATAGCATTATAAATAGACACATAACTCATTTCTCATGCTGCTTTAGCACTGTAGATAATTAATGAGACTATTGACTATGGCCTTGGCCTCCACACCTAAGTGCACACCCAGTAACTTTCCTGGAGAGCTGACACCTCACTCCTCTCTCCATGGATCAGGTGGCTGCCCGTTCTCCTTGGTAGTCACTTCGCATTTCCCTGCTGTCCTGGTGCTTGGTGGCTTCCTCAGTAGATGTTGCATCTATAGCTATATCTGTGTGTGCCTTTGTCCCCAACTGTGAATTTGTGTTGCTGTTTGGCTCCAGCCACCACAAGGGACACTAAAGGTGGAGCATGGGTGTCTCAACTGATGGACAAGAAATTTTCAGCCCAACCCTAGATGGCAGTACCTCCCTGGAACCAGAGATCTTTGTTGTGTGTCTAACACGCAGTCTGCTTTTTCAACGAGGCAGCGTTTCCATCTTCTAGCACTAGTGACTGTACTAGAAGATGAATATAAGGCACCACATAACTCACCTTGACCCTGAGAGGGTAACATCACTAATTCGCACATTTTGGTTCCTTCCTGCCTTCCAGTGTTTTCCACATCGGCTCCATCTGGACTTCCTTATCCTGCCACCAGGTATCAAGAAGCCCTTCCTTCCCCTTCTAACTGGTAAAGTCCTCATTACCATCTATTCCCAATGCCCTTAAGTTACTCCTGAAGATAAGACCTGAGAGACCAGGAGCTACCAGCAGGTGCAGATTAATTTCCTACTAGATTTTTGTTACATGCTCCAATTCATTGACCAGTATTTACAAAGAAAAAAAAAAAAGTAAAAACCGTTATTACAATTCCAACAATTCTTTCCTAAACCTTTATAGTTTTGTATTTATCTGTTTAAGAAATGCTTCCAGGGAGTAACAAGCCAAAGTAAATTGTGCCCTGTTAACATTTGCTTTACACTTCATCAAAATTGTAGTTCAACAAAGCATCTGTGATCAGTACTCTGCCTTGTGTTTTTACTTTTTAGAATATGAGTTCAGTGACTGACCCCAGCTGTCCCTCCAAAGGTCGGAGTTTCAAAAAGTTCCTCTCGGTTAAGGACATCTCTGTCTATCAGCAGACATCTGCCCACTTGCCCAAGACCCAAACTCTTCAGACAACGTGGATTTAAACTCATCTTTCTACTATGTGGGACCAACCTTAAAGATTTTATTACCACATAAGCTAAATTTTTCCAGCCCATGATAAACAATGAACCTAGAGGAAAAATAGAGAGTATGAGTGCTAAGTTGTATAAATGGAAAAAATTTTATTGGGTGTTTCATATGTGTCAGAGAATGTGTTAAGTTATTGTCAATGCAAAGCAGAGTTAGCTATGTCCTATATCCTTAAGGAGCACAGAGTCTAGTGGAACAGCTTAGCTTATTCATGTTAGGTTTAAAGGAATAATCACTCCACGGACATACTGACCAATTTCAGGCCTCTAAAGGGTTTGAGAGGACAGAACTGTTTCCTCACCTGCTCTATGTAGTCTGTGATTTGATGGAGGGGGATGGCTCAGACTTTGAGAACCAAGAAAGGGCTTTTCTCATTCCTTCCTTCTTCCCTTCCTCTTCTTCTTCCTTCTCATTTCTTTCTCTCCCTCTCCCTCTCTCACCTAGATTCACAAGTTCCCACCTCTACTAATCATTCCATCTCCCCACAAATGTGCGGTCATTATGTCACAATCCATGTGAGGCAGGACTCTTCTCTGGAACTTTTGTCTCCACATCAAAATAATAATGGCCAAGTCTCTCAGTTCTTTGAAGGCATTTGATTTCAAATCCTTTTTACAAAGTCCTGTCTGCTGGAGGCAAAGGTTCCTCTGGAGTCAGGATTCCCTTCTTCTCCCACAAGGACAGGAGGAGTTGGTTTCACACACCAGGAAGGGTGCTGATATATTTCTTGAATTTATTGCAAACCTTCTTCAGCATACTATTGTTTCATTAAACTCAGATGTACAAGAAATCTGATAAGACCTGGGAAGCCCATCTGGACCATACAGCAGCAGCTCTTTTTATCTCCAAATTACTTATGCTTTAAAATAAAATGACCAGTTTCAATTCGGCTAATGAAGCCATATACCCTCCAGGAAATAGGAGCAAAGTATTTTTAACAGTTGCCTAATATTTTCTTGCATAATTTGGCTTGAAACATGACAGTTTTTTTTAGATATTTTAGTATATATTTATATGAAACAACTTAAAATTATAACATACTTATGTTAGTAATATCAACTATATTGACAGCATAGTATGAGCCATTAGCACATTGAAACTATGTCATTATCATTGTTATAAACATAATTTGCATTTCAAATTGGAAGTACGCATCATGAGTAGTATCTTCCATTCTACCTCCTCACCTTGTTCTTCAAAATACATCAGATTAAGACCATGATGTCATTCAGTGCTCTCAGGTATCAACAGAATGTCAAAGTGACAAACTCCATAGTGTGATATAATTTGTAACATTGTTCTATGAATTAAAATCGTATGTGGTCAGCTGGGCGTGGTGGAGCACACCTTTAATCCCAGCACTTGAAGGCTGAGGCAGGCAGAGCATTGTGAGTTCGAGGCCGTCTTGGGCTACAACGTGAGTGTAAGGCCAGCCTGAGCTACATAGTGTGACCCTGTCTCACGAAACTAGGGCTTGGAATTTGGCTCAGTGGCTTAAATGCCTGCCTGGAAGGTGTGAGGTTGTGAGTTTGATCCCCAGTGCTCCACCCCCCGCCCCCCAAAAAAAGAAAAAAAATTGGATGTGGCCAAAGAAAAACAAGAAATATAGCAATTGGCCTAATTATCATAGTTTTTAGTTAGTTTCCCCCTTGTTTTTTCCCCTGACAAAGTTCTGCTTTCTTCTCTGGGATCTGTGACTTGTGGAAATAACCACGCAGGAGCAATTTTTGCTTGCATCTAAACAGATGCTAAATAATTATAGACATAGCATTTAAAGTGTGTGTTTCCTTTTAAGTTCTTAAAGCACATGTTCATATTCATGTTTCTGATGAAAAGTAAATTTTAATGAGGAAAAGAAACAAACGAACAATCAATTTTGAAAATCCTGAATCTTAGCTTGTTATTGTAAATAAAAATGGGACAGGTGACACCATCCCCCAAAAACCACTATTTTGTTATAGAGAATGGAAGCTGTGCTGGCTTAGTACCCCTCAAGGAGTGACAAGGATTTTGAACTCTTCTTTCTTAAGGTACAAGTTTAAGTTTGTGTATTGACCACAGAGCCATATACAGTTGTCAAATGTATTGACATCCAGAGATTAATTGTGGCATACATCTATTTTCAAGGCTTACCAACTTAGAATATCCTGACCATGACACTGAGCGTGGCTAGACACAAAGAGTTTTTAAAAATGTTTTTTATGTTCTAGAAACTACTTTCATGAAAGTCTTCAGAAATGTGGTACTATCTCATACTTCCCCATTAATTCTGCCTGAAGGCAGTGGAACAGCTTTAAATAGCTACCCAAGAACTAAGGTGTCTGAGTTTGTCACAAGTTCTACACGCCACTAGAAAGTGGTAACCATCATTCACAATCAATATCCACAAGAAGGTGGGTGTGGTGGTGCACCCCTGTAATCCCAGCACTCAGGAGGCTGAGGCAGGAGGATCATCATGAATTTGAGGCCAGTCTGGATTACATAGAGTTCAGGGTCAGCCTAAACTACAAAGTAAGACCCTGCCTCAAAAACAAACAAACCAACAAACAACAACAAAACCCACAGGAAGTTCTATGACTTCATAAATATAGTAACTAATAAGAAAAACTCAATTAAAAAAAAACTTGTTTTAGTTTAAATACAGTAAAATCCAACCAAACATAACAGAACAAAGTCAATCAAAACAAAGCAGTAGAACTGGTACAGAACTTCAAAGGAAGATACTACGAAAACAATAGCTACGATAGTATATCTTGTTGTTTTCAGTACAGTTGACCATTCCATCAGGTATAATAAAATCAAACCAAGAACAAAACACAATAAAACCAATAAAACCAGAATATGAAATAAAGCAAAAAAAAAAAATTAATCAGAAGGGCTGGGAGTTTGGCTCAGTGGCTTAAGTGCCTGTCTGGCAGGCATGAAGTTCTGAGTTCGATCCCTGGTGCTGCAAAAAAAAAAAAAAAAAAAAAAAAAAATCAGAATAAAGCATAACTATGAGAACAATATAGGGCCTCAAAGACAAGACAGAAGAGAATTCCCCATATTTGCTACATAGCATACTGTTGTCTTCCCAAGAGATGCTCAGACTGCCAGCCCCAGGCCTGCAAAATCAACCAAGCAAGCATTTAGTTGCTTTGTGTACCTTAGTTGCTATCAACTTAGTTGGTCCTCCGAACCAGCAGGTTGCTTACGGGGGGCGGGGGGGTGGATGTCCTTGATTCGTGTCCTTGATTCTTAGCCTGCGCGCCAGTAGGCGTGCACATCTTTCTCTTCCTGGAGTCCGCACTAGTCACATATTCACCAGGAAGGCAGGCTAGCTGTCTTCTGGTTGGATCCTCTCCGACCCAATGCAGCGAGTTCTCAAGAGGCACATCTTTCTCTTCCTGGAGTCTGTGCCAGTTGCGCACTCACCAGGAAGGCAGGCTGGTTGTTTTCTGGTTGGAGCCTCTCTCAAGAAAAACTTAAAATCATCCCAGAATCATTCACAAGATTTGTCCTCAGATGCCTTTCGTGTGTTAGAATTAAAGTGAAGAACTTCTGTAACATCCAGAGAATAAATTTGCAAAAGAACGAGTTACTAAGGTACCATTATCTCTTATCTTTGAAGTGATGTGTTTAATGAAGGTAGATCTGTGAGGATTCACTGATGTGTTTTCTGGAGCTGCGATTACAGAAATTGAAGCCTCTGTAATCTGGAATTTAGGTTAAGAGCCACCATGAAATTAGAAGCATGACAATATTTCTTTTTTAACCATGCAGATGAAATATAATCCCAGTAGAGCTTTTCTTAGAACCCATCTGGATGCCTGGGAAAAGTAATATGAAGAATTCAAAATGTGCATAGGCATAGAAAATAATGAGCATGTTCCAATGTATTTCAGCACAGTACAAGAATTTCACTCCATGGGTGCAAAACTTAGCTTTAACCTAAAGAAGACGTCTATATTGCATTAACACTATTTTACTTCAACATTATGACTATACATTATGGTTATACAGTATAAAAATACAGACTCTTTAGTTTCCTGTTTTTATCAGCACATGATTGTAGTACTTAATGGGTATTCATTGTGCAGAGTCGCTGCTGGTACATAACTCATCTTAATTATTTTTTTAATCTCCTTTCTCCTCTCCAGTTGCTTGCCCCTCTCTCCATCTTATGGACTCCTTCCCTTTCACAAAAGATTTATCTCCCAGCTCCCTACTGAAGATAGAGAATTAAAACTTGTTGTACAGTAAAATCTGATTAACTGCATGAAATTCTATTCCATCCAAACAGTCAAATGATAAAAAGTATAAAATGAAATGAAAACACAAAATGCCAAACATTCAGATAATGCTTAATCTGAGTGAAGTTTCCAAAGACTATCAAATTCCCTAACCACAGGTTTAATGATTAAGTTATTGAAAATAGCCCAAATTTCATGTCACAAAACTAAATCAAACAACAGCAGCAACAACTACAGAAACACTCCAGGAATATTAGGCAACTCCTCCCTTGTGGTACGAGGAAGAACCTTGATGCCCAAAGAACCTTACACTTTCCTATTTCTGTGTCTATTTCTTATGCTTCACTCTAGAACTTTTGCCTTATAGCTATGATTCTTTATCAGCATACGTTTCTTCAGTGTGATGATTTTCTAGACTGTGGTCATGGCTTCATGGCCTGTAATATCAAAATGTGCACTTTAAACATGTGCAATTTATTTTGTGTCAATTATACCATAGCAAAAATATTTTTAAGATTTTAAAATTTCCCACACCCATCCCTTCTAAATCGACATTGTCCAATAAGCTTCTGCATTTCAGTGGTTAAAGTGAAATAAAATTAGGCATTCTGTTTCTTAGTTGCCCTGGACACATTTCAAACACCGAGCAGCTACCCAGGGATAGCGGCTGTGATTAAACACTAGACCTGCGTACACATCAAGCTCATTTCCATTCTCATGCCCAACTTCATTTTCCCCCTCATCAAAGGAGAGATCTCCACACTGAAAGCCCAGCAACCACATTGAAACTGGGATGATTTTTCTAAACTGCAAATCTGCATGCATCACTCTACTGCTCAGAATCCTTCAAATTCCCCCACATGAGGAAATCCAAACTATTGCAAATGTGAGCTAAGGTGAGCTCCCTCCCCATTTCCTGCCTTGTCCCTTCCTTCTCTTTCCTTGTTCTTGTTCTACAGAACTGTTGATTGATTCTCCCCTCTCCACTGGAAAGTTCTCTGCTGGCAACTCTATGTGGTACATTTGTGCTGATACTTTTATATTTAAAAAACAATTTTAGCTGGGTAACATACACCTGTGGTCCCTGAACTCAGGGTGCCTAAGGCAAGAAGATTACAAGTTCCAGTCCAGTCCTGGCTACTTAATGACCCAGGTTTAAAATTTAAAATAAAAAACAGCTAGAAGTGTAGCTCAGTACTGAGGCTCTGGATTCAGTCTCCAGTGCCTCACTCCAATCCAGAAATCTTGTCTATGGAGTCTTTCAGCTCTTTTTGAACAATTTTGGTGGGTATCATGCCCCCCAATTGCATCTGTATAGAAGCCTATTCTTTTATCTGTTGATGGGCAGATAGGCTGTTTCCACAGCCCGGCTATTATGAATTATGCAACAAAAAGCAGACACATGAACCTAAAAAGGATGTACAAGCTCTGTGCACAAAGTTGTAAGTTTGATATATATGTCGAACATCAGTTCTATTGGTGGCATTTTGTTAGATGAGATATTTTTCTTTGCTTATATTCGGCCTATTATTTATTAAATACACAATCATATTTTAATAAAAGTTGTTTTTAAAGGCCTTAAACCCAATTTCTTCATTATAGTAAGCTGCATAATTGAACCCCCTCAACTGGAGACAAAAGACAAAAATTCAATATACTTTTAGTCTCTCTCATTGTCATGCAAACTCTTCACCATTTTTAATCCAAAGCTTCAGATCAGGTAACGGTGTAGTTTTCCCACTTCCTTTCTCTGCATGTGCCTGTGTGTACAGAGTCACCCCGGTGCGTGAAAACATAAATCCCCAATGCTGATGCACCCCTTCCCTGCACGCCTCTTCCTGCCAGAGCCCCAGAGCACTGGCAACCAGGCCTCAGCTGTCCTCTAGGTAGACACGTGGGGTGCCTCATGGCATCTGATAAACCCAAGAGGGAAAGCATACAGATGAGGGAATTGGAGGACATCATACTTTAGTCCAGAGAAATCTGCTATCTTTTTAGAACTACAAATTCAAAATGAACAGAGAGTCAAGAACACTGTGTTCCAAGAAAGCCTTGAAAATGAATGGAGCCACCAAAGTGAGCAAGCAGCAAAGGCGCAGGCAGTAAATAGAAGCCGCACAACGTGAATATGTTGACACTGTATCAGTATCTTCCAGAAGTGAGAGGAAAGGCAGTATCTCGAAACCAAGAACAGGATGTCATAAAACAAGAATGTTCAGAAAACAACATTTCAGGAAATCAGAAAGATGTTAGAAGTTGGAGAACATAATTGATGGATTAAAGATACAGAAATTTCCAAGATAGCAGAACAAAAGATATAAAAAGATGAAAAAAAAAGATTAGAGGAGAGATTGCTTCTTTTCTTAAATAAATCAAACATCACATTTATTTATGAGTGAAATAAACATAATAAAAACATTTATTTAAAGGGAAGCTAAGTTTTTCATGGTCTCAATTGGTCCTGGTCTGGATTGATTTTTTTTTCTAGCAACATAAGAGTTGAAAACACAGCTATAAAGGAGTGCATGAAAGATGCCCTGACCTGTGGCTGCTTAAGCTGAGTATCGCCTGAAAGATGTGGGGTAGGCATCAGTATGGTCTGTGATTGACTGTCCCTGGATGAGGTATAAGAACATGAGACAGGAGAACAAGTGCATGACCCTCTGCATAACAACCTCACAGAGAGCACATGCCAAGTCCTCTTTTCAGTGTGACTTCTACACTCATTGAGGCAAAAGGATGAATCCCAGGGTGGTTTTAAAATGTAGGGTCCCAGATTCTGTCTTTCAAAATCATAGAATTTTTCCACCGCCCATTCACTGTAAGGGTGATGAAGTCGCTAAATATTTTAAACACTGATTTTTTTTATGTTAAAAGTTATGTGTCCTTATGGCCCCCCTCCTTGGTGTTCACAAATTCTTCTTGTCAGAACTTCAGCGTCTCTTGTTTTATAGCACTGATCTTTTCCTGAATTACATTATTTATCTTCTCTTTATGTGTTCCTTCTTTAGGCGGATTGTGAGAGGGCAACAAATAACTCCCATACCTAGTTTGCCTTCTTACCATGCTGCATTAGAAAAGTAGCACTGGCTCTCTCTTTGTTTTTTTTTTTTTTTTTTGTGGCACCAGGGATCGAACTCACAACTTCATGCCTACCAGGCAGGTGCTTAAGCTGCTGAGCCAAACTCCTGGCCCTATTTTTTTTGAGGCAGGGTCGCACTATGCATTTCAGCCCAGCCTTGCTCACATTGTAGCCCAAGCTGGCCTGGAACTCACAACGCTCCTCCTACCTCAACCTCGAGTGCAGGGATTAAAGGTGTGCGCCACCACGCCTGGCTCACTGGCTCTATCTCTTGAGTCCTTATTAGCTGGGCTGAACATTTCACAGCTGTCTCGTGGAATGTCTACAACAGCTCCCTGAGGGCGGGGCATTATTATCCCCAGTTTCTGGAGTAGATAACTGAGGCTTGGTTGCTGCTGAGGTCCCCCAGCCAGTGACTGACTGCTGGAGCTAGGAATCAAAGCTGAGCCTGTCTGGCTTTACCACCTGAGCCCTGAGGATTCTGGTCTCTGAAATGGCTTTTCACTTCCTTTTTCTTTCAGACAGAATACTTTTCTTTCTGCTTAAGGAAGGTAAACTTGGGAATTTGTCACAAAAGGCAATGAAGGGTGAAAAACTGTTATTTCTGTCTCTCCTTGTCCCTCTGCACTTGATTATGTCTGTCGCTTTTTACTAATTCAAGGGGCCATGGCCTGGGCAGTGACAGAAAAGAGGAAACATTGAAGGATTTAAGGAGATGGAGGGGGTCTCTGGCAACAATCAGTATGCTAATCACTGAACAATCCTCGAACAACTTAATGGCAATAGTGCAGCAGCACAAATACTTCATTTCTACCCTCGTATGGCGGGCAGTAGAAAAGAATCCCGCTCTTGGACAGCAAGGGGCCTGGCAGGGTCCCAGGCCCACTCTGTCCCCACGCCCACACCCTTGTCTCCGGCTCCCTTGCCTGTCATTTCTCTAGAGGAAAGGGGTCCAGGCTCTCTGTGGGGGGCAGGGAGGACTGCCCACTATGCCCAGAGCACACAGGGAAACCCACTGTCTCAAAGAAGGGGACAGTGTGAAAGCCACTGGGGACAGGGTGCTGTGACCAGGAATAAAGGGAAAGGTTTGGAGGCTGATAAATGGGTAGAAATAATGAATTGAAAAACTGGCTTGCTAGGAAATGGCCGGAAATCTGTGAGAGGGAGAAGGAGGATTTCTGTTGAGAAGAGGCTGTATCTCAGAGCCACTGAAAGGTAACCTATATATGCACCAGCTTGTTTCCACATTCTTAGAATTTCATGGCTAAAGGTTGAGAGAGCTCATGGTAGGTAAATCAGAATCCAGGCCTGGGGGATCACTTAAGAAAGAAGAAATAAATCTTTTTCTGTAGTAGGGGATTGCTATTTTCCTTGTTTACTATTTGAAAGATTATATTGAAGTTTGTTTGTTTTGTTTTTGTTTTTTACAAAACAGTAAGTTTTAAGGAATTCGACGGTGTCTCCTGGTTTTCAGGGCTTACATCTGCACCCTTGCACAGCTAGGTTGGAGAGAGGCTTCAATTTTCAGCCCTCTTAAATAGTCTCTCCTGGTTGTCATCTCAAGTGATGTTAAAATAACTGAGTGTCCCGTGACCCGGATAATTCTTCTTCTGTTAGATTGTGTAGAAAGCAGTTAACTTAGGAAATGTCATTTCAAAAATTTAATAGCACCAAAAATTTAATAGCAATTAATAGCACCTCTCGTCAAGAGAGATTTGCCTAAAACCCAGCTCGACTAGGACTTTGATGCCATTACCAAGCAGGTAACCTCGCCCATGTGTTTCTCACTCTTGGTTACTGAGAGTTCCTTGGTACTCTGGGACTCTCTGTCCCTGCCCAGATTACAAAGATGGAGGCATGGGAACTCGAGAACGTGAGCAACAAATTGTCCTCTACGTGCAAAAAGTTTCAAACCCCAGTGTGAAACAGGAATGAGTCAGACCGTGATGCAATTGGTCACCACTGGTTCTTGTCACGCCAGGTGAAGAGACTCTAAGCTAGAAGGCAAGACCATTGGGGAAGACACAGTTACATAGCAGGATAGAGGCCGCGCAGGCTGACTGAGACTGGGCCAAGCCCTCAGAGAGGTTGGGGAGTGAGAGACACGCCACACAATTTGGGGAGGCACTCTCAATTGCTTTTGATCTGGAGAACTCTCTTGCAGGAATGTGATGGATAATGCAGTGTATTCAAGCTCAAGTGCACCATTTGTTTGCTTTCTGATGAGAACCGTGGAAGTAAAAATTTATGAGGCTCTTTCTGTTCACAGGGTACAAAGCAAAGGCAGGCAATGCCTCTGTGGTGGAACTGAGTGTTTTACAGTCCTGTCACTGATTCAGTAGGCTTCCCTTGTCTATGGTTTTGTTTTTCATGACTGCAGAGAGTGAGACAGAGAGAGAGAGAGAGAGAGAGAGACAGAGAGAGAAAGAGGGAGACAGAGAGAACACTTGTCTATTGTTATAATTGTTCTATTTTATTTCTTGTTATTGTTGTCAATCTCTTCCTATGCCCCATTTATAACTTAAACGGCATTATAGGTATTTCTGCATAGGAAAAAAAATAAGATATATAATTTAGTCCTACTTGAGGTTTCAGGCACCCACTGGGGTTCTTGAAATATATCCCACTCAGATACTGTTACAATAAAAAAAATTTGATTGGCTATGTTAGAGAAAAAGTGAGTTATCTTTCTATCCTCTCTACGGTAAGTCATAATAGAATACAAAAAAGTATGAGTCACAACAAGGGTAATGAAAAGGTAACCTAGAATTAGGGGCACAAATTAATGAGTATGGATTGATTTCCTGGATTTTATTCTTTTGGTAGTGTTAACTTTGCAAGATTAATGATGTGTTGCTAATATACGTTTGCATCAATTTTTCATGTTTGTAATTTTGTATTATGATCTTTTTCTTAGAGGATCTCCATATTAATCTGCTGTCCCATAACACTCTATCTACTCCTGATTCAGTAATAGGAAAAAAAAAATCCAATCTTTGCCTATTGAATTCAGGTCTCAAAAATATACTCATGAATATTTCAATAGATAGAATAAATATTTTGCTGTTAGCGGGAACAGTGATTCAATTTTTTCCCTAGCAGTAGTAAATGTGGTTTCACTCAATGAAATCAGCTGTCCTTGTTTTGTATTAGTCCACGTTTGCAGTGTGTAATGTTTACATTACTTGTGGGGAGGTGGTCTATGTATGTAACACATCTTCATTCCCTTTTTCATCTCCTTTTCCTCCTTTCTGTCTCCTCTCTCTCCATCTCTTAATCCCTTCCTCACTTGAGAAAGAGTTCTCTCCCTGCTGCCTGTTACCTTTTATTTTGTTCTGTATTTGTATTTTGGGTTTCTCATATAAGAAAAACCATGTAATATAAAAGCTTTTGTGTCTGATGTATCTCAGTTAATGTTATGACCCCAAGACGCATCCATTTTCCTACAAATGACTCAAGTTTATTTTTCTTTATGAAAGAGAAGTACTCCATTGTGTATAAACACCACATTTACTGTATACATTCGTCTGTTGGTGGACACATAGGCCACTTCCAAGATTTAACTATTATGAATTGTTCTGCTTAACCATGGGTATGCATGCATATCTGTAATACAATATCTTTAAATCTTTTAGGAAGATGCTTAGAAGGGGAATAGTTGAGTCAAATGGAGTTTCTAGTTTTAGTTTTTTGAGGCATCTCCGTGCTGATTTGCATAGTGTCTTAGTTACTGTTTACTCATTGCCGAGACAAAATACCTGACGCCCAAAATTAGAGAAGGAAAGGTTTATTCTTACAGTTTCTCGGGAGTTTCAGTCCATACTTAAGTTGACTCCAAGATAGCATGGTATGGCAGGCCTGCTGTTCATGGCGGCTGCAAGCTGCAAGGCGCAAGCCGCGCTGGCGAGAGAGACAGGAAGCAAGCAGAACAGGAAGAGGAAGAGGAAGACCCGCCTTCCCTTACACTGTATCTCAGCTCCACCCTTGGGTGGGTGTAGCAGTCATGTCATTAATCCTGGCGCTAGACAACAAACTGATCACAAGCATCAGACTCAGCCCCATCAAAAGTATGAGGACTTGGGGGTACATAGCATATCCTATACACATAGTGATTGTTCTAGTTTACATTTCCACCAACAGTATAGAAGAGTTCTTTAATTAGCTATTCTTTACATGTGGACACTGTGTTATTGAGGAAAACACATGGTCTGGAGGCCAGCAGGAAAGCATCTAAATCCTAGTGGTGCCAGGGACCAGCAGTGAGCCCTAAGAATGGTCCTCCAAAGCTCAGTCCCCACTCCCATTCCTGGGATGATAGGACCTAGCTACACCTTCAGTCCACACTCAAACCAGGCCTCTCCATTCCAGAAGGCTCCATGACTCCGCCTTTGCCATCTGCTAGGCACAAAACACATTCATAAATGGATGCCAACTTTTGTGGAATTCTGTGTGTGTGTGTGTGTGTGTATGTGTCTGTTTTAAGATTGTTGTATTTTTCTTTTTTATTCAACTACTACGATAATTTGGTTGATTGAAAAAAACCCTTATATTGTTGGGCTAAACTCCACTTTGTAGGATACTATCCTTTTTAGATATTTCTCGAACCAACTTGCTAACGTTTTGTTAAGAATTTTTATAACATTCTTTTTTTTAATTTTTATTTTTTATAACATTCTTGAGGGATGCTGGTCCCTGGGTTTCTGTGAAGTGTTTGATCGTGATCTTGATATTGGCAGGAATGTCCCTGGAGTCTCCAAGCAAATAATTTTAGCCAGATTCTTGTCTACACAAACAATATGATGAAAAACATAGCATAAAATTCTTAAGGCTATGTTAGGATAATGAAGATTTAGAAAACAGATAAAGAAAAGGTACATCTGCATTAGTTTATTGTCTAATCAGTTTGCATAAAGTTTGTAGTATCTGTCCTTTCCTATTTAGTCCCAGGAACCATATCAGGTATATATCTTCAAAGGCATTAGTTCTAGCTTATTTCCTATCTTCCATCTTGAGACAATGTAGCAATGCTCTTACTACTCACAGGGCCCAAACTTGTTTGCATCAAAACAGTATAGGCCTTCTTGCCTCTGCAGTTCCCTAACGTCACGTGTTTAATGCCAGTCACATCATCACTCACCATGCCACATCACCCATGGGAACAGCTGGGGACACTGGCTGCCAGCAAGACATAGTAAGTGCTGTTACTGGGCTTTGTTGTTGATGGCCACACATGCTGGGCTTAAGCAGAAATCTGCAGGAAAATGTGAATGATATTTTGATTTCTGTCTATAGAGTTTTATAGCATAGGTGTAGAACTCTCCACTGTCATCAGTGCCTTTCTAGAATATGTTCTCTTCCAATGTTGGCCATGCCACTGCCCTACGCACACTGTCACTTGAGTGGAGGAGAGATGCAGGGCCTTTGGGCAGAGCAAGGAGGCAATTCTGTTTGTACAAGAATGTACCCTTCTCAACTGTTATGACTTAAAACCACCTGAGAGAGCACAACCACTCCAATCAGAGATGAAAAAGAACATCAATCAGAAAGGCAACAGGTGTTGGATAGCAAGAATTTCAAAAGCCCACAGGAAGACAGTTCCAATCACTTCCAGAAGATTGTCTGACAGGTCATATGGAGCTTGTGGAGGGCTTGGAGACAAACCTGGATATATGAGGTGAGAAAAGGAAGAGGAGTTTTGCCACCTTGGACCAAAGACATATGCTGACCCCAGGAGCTGTGAGTCCAGACAACACTGCCGTCAGAATTTAGATGGCAACAGTCAAGTGTGGATCTAAACACACGGCCGAAACACAGTTTAACAATGAACTCTTGGGAGCCCAGCGTCCTGCACTTGCTGTGTGTCTGACATAAATGAGCCGCACTTGACATTAGCATTTCAGCACCGTCCTGAAGGCTCAATCTCAAATGATCCTACTGAAGCAATGCTGTGCTCCATGGACGGGGTAGGGGTGAGGATCTGCTTGCCAGACCTCCTTCCTGAGATTGGAACCTTGTCTTGGAGTACTAGGATGACCCCTGAGGAGTCAGTCCGTGGGTTCCTTCAGTCAGCTGCTTGGATCTGTGTATAGACTCTGAGAAGGAGAACCTGGAGCCAGGCCTCAAGGTCCCAGCCTGACCTCCATGTAACTCACCCAGACAGCACTACCAACATCAGTGGATCCCATGCACCAGGGGGCACCCCGCATGGGGTTCCTAAGATATCCAGGCCCAGAGCAGTGCCCAGTTTTCAAGGTAATGAATATCAGAGTGACACTGACCTCCTAGAATGTGTGGGAAATTGTCATCTCTCCCCTATCCTCTTTCAAAACTGTAAGTTTTTGCCTTATATGTTTTGAGACTCTGTTATAAGACTCATGCACATTTAAGATTGGTATAACTCCTTGAGAAATTATAGCATGCTCATCTTTCTTCCTGGTAATACTCTTTGTTATGAAGTTTATTTATCTGTAGGTATTTTAGCTTTCTTACGACTGAAGGTGCATTGTATGTAGTTTTAGTCCTTTTACTTTTAATCTATGTCTTTACTTTAAAACTATTTATTTTTTGGTACCAGGGATTGAACTAATGACCTTACACTTGCCAGGCAGGCACTTTTGCCACTGAGCTGTATCCCTGGCTCCTTAAAACTACATTTCTTGTAGGTAGAAAATGGCTTGGTTTGCTTTGGTACTCAGATTCCTTTTCTTATTAAGTACTTAAATTATTTACATACAATGTAATTATCGAATGGCTGTATTTAAATCTAAAATATTTTGATTTATTTTCTATTTGTCCCATATAGTTTATGTTTCTTTCCCCTTTTCTGGTTGCTTTCCATTAGTTTTTTGTATTAACTTTATGGAGAAAAATTTAGATACAATTAACAATATCTTCACTATTGTATAATTTGACAAATTTTGACAGTTGTATACTCATTTGTAATTGTTACCAAATCATGCAGAATACCTCAATTATTAGGAATTTTTATTATTACATTTTTATTTCCATTTTGGTTTACTTTTCTTTTTTAGTAGTTGACTTAGGTTTTACAAATTGAATTTTTAATTTACAACCATTTACCTCAAAATGATACTGTATCAACTTATGAATTAAGAAGAAACTTAAAACTGTACACTTTGATATCCTCTCTCTAATTCTTGGTGCCATAATTTTTACAGATTTTATTTTCTACATGTATTTTAAACACCACAATGAACTTTTATTTTTGCTGTAACATTCATTATTTTTAAAATAAACTATAACACAAGAAAAGTGACCTGCATTTACTCATGAATTTGCCAAATTTAGTATTCTTCATTCTCTGTGGAAATCCAAGTTTTCATTTGGTATTATTTAACTTGTGCTTATAAAACAGATTTAATGATCAAGTATTCTCTCAAATTTTGTTTGTCTGAAAAAAAACTCTTTTGACTCAGCTTTTTGAAATGTATGCTACAGGATGTGTAACTCCAGGTTGGCAGTTATTTTCTTCTGGTATTTTCAAGCTGTCATTCTTTTCTCTTTGGGCTTACATACTTTCTGACAAGAAATCTAAGCTATTCTTATCACTGTTACTATTTTATAGACTTCCCCCATGCCATGGATGCTTTTCAGACTTTTTTCTTTAATATTTATTCTCTGTAACAGGGATATATTTTTCTCAATATGATTATATTTTTTATCTTGCACAGGATTTGTTGAACTTCTAAGATTTCTGCATTTTTAGTTTTCAACTAGTTTGGAAAACTTTTTGCTGCTAGTTCTTCAATTTCTTTCTGTCCTCCTCCTTTTTCTTTGTATGGGTCTCCAGTTTCATGAACGTTGCCCCACACTTACTAACACTGTGTTCATTTCTTCTTGTTCTTTTTATTCTCTGTACTTCAGTTTTGATAATTCATATTATACTGTCCTCACGGTCACTGAGCTTTTCCCTTAATCTCATCCAGTGCATTTTCCATACCTTAATGTTCTGTTTGCATTTTCCCCTGTCTTTCAAGGTAATTTTTCCCTCTGCCTTCTTGACACAAGGGGTATATTTATAATAGTTTTTTAATAATAGTTTTTTTAAAAAAATGTCTTTGCCTGGTAATTTTTTTTTTCTGTATCAATTCTGGATCTCTACTGATTGATTTGTCCTCTGCTTGGGGACAAGTTCTCCTGTATCTTGGTTCTTAGTATGTCTGGATTTTTTGTATTTTTGTACCGAGGACTGAATCTTTTTCTCTTTCTTTTCTTTTTTCTTTCTTTCTCTTTCTTTCTTTCTTTCTTTCTTTCTTTCTTTCTTTCTTTCTTTCTTTCTTTCTTTCTTTCCTTCCTTCTTTCTTTCTTTTTTCTTTGAGACAGAGTCTTGCTAAGTTGTCCAAGCTCAAATCAAACTTGGAATTCTCCTGCCACAGCCTGCTGAGCTGCTGGGATTACAGGTATTTGCCAGCGTGCCAGGCTGATGTCTAGAAATTTTGTTTGGAGGCTAGGGCTAATAAATTTTATGCTTCGAGTGCAGAATTTGTTTTGTTTTGGGGTCTTCTTTAAAGAATATGGTTGCTTTATTATGGTTGTTATTATTATTATTATTGTTATTTACTAGCTTTGAGAGAAATTTTAAAGCCTTTAAAGAGAGTAATCTTTTCTCAAAGACTCAAGAACTGCAACACACACTCTACTCAAAGTCTGTGAGTTCAATGAGGCCTCTTCACCATGGCAAGTAGAAGCACAGATGGTTCCTAGCTTGATGTGAGCTGTGGCTTTTATTCAGTTTACAGTGCCCAGCAATTATACTTTCCCCCAAATATAGAGTTCCACTTCATTCTTGTACAGATTGATACTTAACCAAAGACTAGAGGACTCCCCATGTGGCTTTCTGGGGCTTTTTCTCTTCTTAACTGTCTCATATCCAGCAGTTGAATTTCCTCCAGAATTTTGAGTCACTTCAGATCTCCACGAACGCGGCTCTCCTTGGCTCAGGGAGACCACCCGGCTATGCTTGGGATTTCCCTCCAGGTCTGTGAGCTGGAAATCACCTTCGGGCAGAAATTGAGAGTTCATTTTGGGCTCATGCAGTTTATTTTCCTGTCTTCAAAAATCATAGTCCTAAGCAGCTCTATTGACCCATGTCTGAAAATGATTATTTTTATTGTATTTTACCATTTTTTCTAGTTATTTATAGTTGTGCATATATGTTGATTCCAGATCCCACTGCTTCTTTCTAGCAGGAAGCAAAAATTCCCCAGACAGAACAGACTCTGAACTTTGTTTCAGTATTCTACTTTAAGTGAGAACAAATGTTGCAGACAGCTAGGTTTTCTCACACATGCTAAGGTCTGTTTATTCTTTGTCTTCCTTTCTGCATCTTTAGTACCTCTGGTTTTCAGAAGATATTATGCCAGAGTCTTGTTTGTAGTCTTAAAATTAATATAGTGACTTCCCAAATTATAACTTCATTAGTGCCAAGATTATGGCTTCATGTTGAACTGGTTTCAATGGAAAACTTAATTCTTGGAGGCACAGTGTTCTAAACTGGAGATCCATCTTTGGAAAACCATTTCGTAATACAAAAATTCCAAAATTAACCATGGCCATGGAATGAAATTATTGTAGGAAAGTGGTAAAGTGGTGATGAGAGACATTTGTGCTTCCTTGTGGCTTCCAACTGGAGTCATAGGTCAGCATAAAACTTGCCAAGTGCATCACCTTTGAAGTTCAGAGCAATGTCCTTTCAATGTGAGTCTCGCAGAGTGAGGTTACTAACAGAGGACACCCAGCAGGACCAGTTCTTTAAACCCCAGTCCTTTGGACTTTATGGAGCACAGGGTAGAGCAGGGTGAAGAACGCAAGTTTCAGGAAGCACTAACAATGCCATTTCCCTTCTCCTCCCTCAGTGCACAGCCTGGAAGGCAGGGAGCAAAGAAGTTTCAGTCCGTTTTACCCTCTTCTCTTGAAATCTGTTTCCTAAGTTTCGTCCATTCCCAGGAAGAGCTGTGGGAGGGGTGCAATTATATGACACTGCGCTGACTGGAGGAGCCCTTAGTGCTGCCCTTCATGGAGAGAGAGTTTCCCAGGATGCCTGGGTTCCCAGCCTTGGCTTGGCAGGAGACACAGATGCCCACCAGGGAAGACACCAGGGTCTCTGCCTGAAGCAGAAGCTCTGGGTAGGTTGCTTGTTGCTATGGTACCAGGGAGCAGAGGACCCTGGACAGATGTGAGCCCTTGTGGAGATAATAATTTCAGGCCCCCTGCCCCGAAAGCCACTGCCTGCACCTGACACCACCCCTTAGTACTGGACCGAGAAGGGACTTGTCATTTCTGGTGTTGTTTACTATAGCAGCTTAGATCCTCCTCCTCTCCCCCAGCACAAGAAAGGGAGAAAAGGGAGAAGAGGTTTTGACTGTGTGGATTTCAAAAGGTACAGAACTAAATATTAAACCTCGGTAGGCTGAAGAAATAAGATTTCTGACCTCTGGATGAAAGATTTAGGACCCAGCTTATTTTGTAAAGTTTGAAAATGAACTAATTTCATTCTTGCATAGATCTATGTGGAGGTTATTTCATCAAACTTAATAAGCTTACACAAGTATGTAAAACCGAACATAGCATTAAAAGAAGTTTTATATTGTGTTTGATTTTACACACTTGAAAATTCCCCTGAGATGATGTTACTGCCTGTATTATTTTGACTAAGGCTTTAAAAATCTATATTTTCAATAAAGCTTGGTCATAAAATGCCTCCCTGTCTCTTGGCAAATCTCCTTACAGCTAGCACAGACATTTGTCATTACTCCAAAATTCTTTGAATTGTACTCAAAATTAGGGTCATCTGTCTCAAAAGCTTTTATTGCTTTGCTGATAAGCAGACATGAAAGCACCTAAGTATCTTTGAATGGCAATGCTGTTTCTATTGGAACTTTTCCAGTGATCCTCGGCTCTTCTGTTTCATACACTGGATGATTTCTGTTGGCTTTCAGCAGTGGACAATCAGTTTGGCTTAGTAAGGGGCAACTCTTGGTCATTCAATAATTAGAAAATCACAAACATAGGTTTTAGATATTACCATGTGGGTTTTTTTTCTTACACAGTACAAGACACAACCCTCATAAATGTAAAAATGCTTAATGATACCATATGTATTAAAAATACCACAAACTTTAGTGGCTTAAAGCACACATTTATTACCTAACAGCCAGAAGTTCTAAAATCAGTGTCAACAGGGTAGCATTCTTTCAGAGCTAAGTCTGAGTCCATTTCCTTGCCTTTTCAAGTTTTTAGAGGACATCTGCATTCTTCGGCTTGTGGCCCCTTCCTTGTGTCATCCTGAGCTCCGCTTTCCTCATCATGTTTCTTTCTCTCCCTCTGACCCTTCTACTCCCTGGAAATTCAGGGTGACCCATCTTAACATCCTTAACATAATCACACCTCAAAGTCCCTTTTGCTATGAGGAGAAACATTCACAGGGATTAGAATGAGGACAATTTTTGGGATGCATTGCTACCACACCATATTTACCAAAAACATAAGAAATAGTACGATTTTGTGCATCTCTAAAGTGTTAAACTTTGCCAGGTGTGGTGATGTGCATCTGTAATCATAGCACTTGGGAGGCTGAGGCAGGAGGATTGCCAGAGTTAGAGGCCAGCTGGAGCTACATAGTGAGTTTAAGACCAGCCTAAACTGCATAGTGAAACCCTATCTCAAAAAACCAAAAATAATTTTTAAAATGTTAAACTTCAATAGTTGATTTCCAATAATAACCTGTTTTTGCCCTCATTTCCTTGAAATGTATTTTTCCAACTTTACCGAGACTGCCACATTATGTTGCAACATTTCTTCCATTCCTTCTAGATCCCATAATTGATCCTTCCAACCACTTTGATGTTAACACCCCTGACTCACTTGCTGCTCTTTTTTGGTATTTATTTTATTGTACTAAACTTAAAAAAAATTGTTTTTAACCTTGCCTGGCCTGCTAAGGTTACTTGTAGGAAAACTTAAAATGGTCCTTGTTGTCATCAAGTAAATTCATCATCTTCAACATCTCCTGGTTTTTCTCTGTCACACTCTAACCCTGTTATCTGTTTCCTCACTTTCTTGAGGCAATTCTTTTTTTTTTTTTTTTGAGACAATTTTTGGTGAGAAAATTGCAACCATAAAAAGAAAGTCTATCCTTTGTTGTACAAACTCATTTCCAAGGGCACTCATGTCTTTTTCCATTTCTCCTGTGACAATGGGAGGGATGTTCTGTCTTGAAGGCTAACTCAGAATAGTTATCAACCGAGGATATCCATGTTCCATTCAGAGCTCCCTCTTAGCTTTTGCTACGTGTGTGTCAGTTCTGATGTTCAAATAGCATTCTGTAGTTAGTGTCTCTATGTATTTACCATCCACAAAAGTCTCTAATTCCTTAATCCTAAGGAATCTAAATTCTGTCTTAATATCGCACTGAGACCACCACTTGACTCCCTCCAGAAAGGCCCAAAGCCAAGTTTATCAAACTCTACCCAGCCTAGTCCTCCTCCAACTTTTCCTATTTGAGGATATGGTGTTGTCACTGTCTTAAGCATCTCTCAGGGGGTTTTCTATCAATGACCTCACAGAATGTCAGCTACCAGCTCTGTAGTCTTAATTTCCCAAGGTATGTATTGGTATGTAATATACACATCCTTTCATTATCTCTATTGTGGGATCAGGCAGTTGCTTATATTTTCTCGTATTTCTTTTATTGTTTAATTTATTTTTTCATTTTTTATTTAATCCTTCAGTATGTGTGTATATGTGTGTTGCCTAAGGGAATACAATCACTTTTACCTTCTAATCAAGTAGACATTCATTTCTTACAACACAACTTGTTGAATAGCTTACAAGATGACTGATCCAAAATGTCATCTTTATTATTTATTAAATTTCAGTGTGTACTCAGGCCTGCTTATGGGTTTACTACTTTATTTTGTTGGTTTTTCTCTATTCTTGAGGCATTGCATCATATTTCAATTATTGCATTTTTATAGCACAAGACTTTAAGTACTGATTTGTTTCAAGATTTTTTTTTCAGTTCTGTTAAGTTAAAAAATTGTTATTTGTAAATAACAGTCACATGCTATATAGACTTTTTGGTCAATGACAGATCATACGAACTGTGAAGATAACTGAGTGAAAAATTCTGACTGCCTGGTGATGAGGGAACTATCATGTCTGACACATCCTGCCCACTGGGAGGCGATGCTGTTCTGAACAAGCCTGCTGTGACACCAGTCATATGGAGCTATAGTTCACGCGACATGCGCTGAAGGTAACGTCTGATACTGATAACAAGTGGCCGTGGTGAGTTTACATACTTAGTGTACGAAGCTTTTAATAGTTATTTTAGGGTACACTCCTTCTACTTAAAAGGAAAGTGATGCCCCCAGCAGCCTCATACATTTTCTGTTTACACTTGCTGTCATTAAAATGTTATGGTTTAGATCTAGAACACCCCTCCAAAATCTCACGAGTTCAGAGGTGGGGCTTTTAGAAGCTGTGACTCATGAGGGCGTCATATTCCTCAGTGGATTCATGCAGGCTGCATCAGGAGGCCGTGTCTAGTAGGTCCATCTGTGTACTCTGCGATGTCTGCGTAATGGTGACATTGGTGAAGGACATATTCTCAGAACACGTCCCCATCTATCCGTGATACACAACTATTTTGGAAGGAAGAAGTGACATCTTTGAGAAATGGAGTCTTCTTGTCCAGAATTTAATACACATTTTCATTTGAGTCATGATCTTTAAGACAATTTCTCTCAGGAAAAAAAGACATTATTCGGCTGTTGTGAAGTACCATTTTATTATAGTATAAGATGGATGCCACCAGTATTTTATGATAATGAAATTTTTGTGCTCTATTAGTTTTATTTTGAGGAATGTGTTATGTCTAAAAAAATCTGAGAAGCATTTCATTGCTCATGTGCCTCTTTGGTGCAATTTCTTCTTAAATACCCATCTATTAACTCTTCCTAAAATTTTCATTTTTCTAGAAGAGGAGCCAGAAGTGCATCACTACGGGGATTGCAGATCCTGGGCTAGATTTTATGCGCAGACTCAAGCAAAGGGTAAAGCACAAACATTCTTCCCAGAACTGATGGGAGGAAGCAAGAGGTTCCAAACCAAAGGGAGGAATGGCTGGCTATTTATTCCACTGCGTAGTGACACAGAGTCATTCCGTCGGGCTTCCCTCATGGGCACACCCAGTGACTGTGACAGGTTAGTGGGTGCCACTAGCACCACCTAGGCTTAATCTATTTGGAACACCTGGAGAGACAGTGAAAAGTATAGGTAAGAATCTGGGGGCTGGGACTCCCAAAGTCAAAATAACTTGCCATGAGAAAATGAAGCAAAACAAAACCTCAAGGCTAAGGACATATGGTGGTGTTCTGATACAGCAGAGATGCATGAACACAACAGCCTCGTGGTGAGTCTTCAGCATCATATTTATAGCGCATGGTGTCAGATTCTGTAGGTGTGGGTGTACTAGCCAGTTTCCCCATTGCCGCACATAATTCCTGACACTCACAATTTAAGAAGGAGAGGTTTCCTTTACCTCCCATTTTCAAGAAATTCACTGAATTTTCGACTGGCTCTATTGCAGGGATATCATGGTGGAAGAACACAGTGGAGGAGAACTGCTTACCTCTTGGTAGCCAGGAAGCAGAAAGAGACAAGGGAGGAGACAGGGACAAGAATCCACTCTTCCAGGCTAAGGTCCCAGTGAACACCTCTAACCAGAACCCACCCCCTAGCAGGACCTTCAGCCAAGAACTCCTCTACGGATGAAGGCACTGATGAATATAATGCCCTCAAAATCCAATCGCCTTCCAAAAGCCCCACCTCTAAACTCATGAGATTTTGGAGGAATATTTCAGATCTAAACCATAATAGGTTAATGACCAAATCAGAAAATGTGATTTGCTGGTGGAGATGGGTAGTTGCAGGGATCCAGAGGAATTTTCCTAGGAATATCTCACTCCTTGAGGTTTACCTTTTTGAGAGTTATCTGGAGAAATGTTTTCTTTTTAAATACTGATTTTGCTTCTTTCCTGCTTATTACAACATTTAGTTCTCTTTTACATTAATAATACATTCTGTTGTTATGTAAAAGTTTTTTAAAAATGTGAAACATTTCCACTGATGGCCAAAACATAATTCATTTGAAGCTAGATCTAATATACCCAAGCACCTCAGAAAAATATGAACCAGTATTTGTGGCTAGCAGTCCTTTATTTCTGTGCTTAAATAGGAATGCCTTTGGAGTTTGACATGACCACTGTTTGTCATGAAATGAAATATTTTTATTTTGCTGAGAGTATTATCAAAAATAAATGATAAATGTTCTTAATTAGACCAAGTCTGGAGGGAATCATGATTTTTAAATTTTTTCTAAACTAAGTTTATTGGTACATTTTAGATAAACATTTTGTGCATTATTGAGATAATGTGTTTAATGAAAAGCTATTACTAAACCATCTTTGAATTTTTAGAATGTACTTTACTCATGAAAAAATATTTAAATAGTGCTGTATTTATATTGCTAATATTTTAGTTAAAGCAAATAAAACTTTGGGTTTTTTTGCTTTTTAAAGGTTATATTAAATTTAAAAATAAATTGCAAAGTGTTTTATCAATCTATGATCTTGGAATGATTTAAAGAGCATGAGAATTTGTACTTGAAAGTCTTGAAGAATTTTTTCATAAACCTTTTTGGGCTCAACTCCTTCTTTGGAGAAAGTTACTCAAACACTAAAAATATGACTTCTGCAAGTATCAGTTTATTTTGGCTTTCCAATTCCTGTTGAATTCATTTTCTCTGAAAATTGCTCATTTCATTGTGTTCTAAGAATCTGTTCCCATAGTGCTACAAAACATTTATAATTAAAAATTTGATCCACATCTGTGTTTATATTGTCAAGTGTTTGTTTTCTTCTTCCTTTCAATTAACATGCCAGTAGTTTGCATATTTTATTGATATCTGAATAGATGTGATATTGCATTTATCAGTTAATTTATCTGTCAATTCTGCTAGTTTTCTGCTGCCTTATTTAATTTCTGCTTTTGTTCATTCCTTTCTTGTTTCTCTAAGATTTGTATGTGTTCTACTTGTACTTGCTATATAGTTATTCTTTATTAAATTTTTAGATAAAAATAAAATACAAGGCTATGTATTTTTTCTAAATATAGCTTTGGTCTAATAGGTTTTATTTGTGAGGTGTTCTGCTATTCTTTTCTGATTAAGAGGCAGCTAATTATTTTTGTCTTTAGCATACTTTTTTCCCCTCAGAGTTGAGTTTACAGTCACTTTGTTAGACTAGGCGATATAAAGTTTTCCAAAAATTAATAAAATAACTCAGAATGTATACAACAATCTCCCACCAGTGCTGTTGGCCCATCAGTCCCGTTTTACCCTCTACCACTAAATATAGAACCTTTATTATGTAACCTTTGAAATTTCCCTGTGCATCTGAAAGCAAAAAATCCGTCCTTTTGTCCCATTCACCATGATTGTGACACAAAGAAGAGCATGTTACACACACTAAAACATTTCTTTTTAAACTTCAGGGTGGATTTTGAGAGTTTCCCATGTTGATGCACAGAGACGTTTATCATTGCTTTCCCTTCTTCCCTCTTTGTACCACTCTTTGTATAGTGTCCTACTGAGTGGAGCTACTATGGTGCTTTAAACCAGTGCCCTATTATTATTTTAATTGTTTCCAATCATTTTTATTATAGAATGTTATGGTTTGGATCCAGAATACCCTCAAGTCTCATGGTTTCAGAAGTGGGGCTTTTGGCAGGTGTCTGGCTCGCGGTGCTGTGATGCATCAATGGATCGATCCACTACGAGTTCACAGTTGGATGTGCTGTTGGATGCGGGGCTGGGCTGACAGAGATGTGTTATTGGGGTTGTGCCTTTGCAGGGTGCAGTCGGCCTTCTTGTCTCCTCCCTTTTCTCCGCTTCCTGGATGTCATGAGGTGAGCAGTTTTCCCCAAAAATGTTCTCCTACCATGGTGTTTCTTTTTTACTACATTTTTATTAATGATCACACTCATCATGGGGAACTAGTACATGCACATAACACATATTCATTCTTTTTTTGTCTGCTTCTCCTCCCCTCACTCCAATCCTTCTTCCTTTCCCCATTTGCAAAAGCTTTATTTCCATTTTTTCCTTCTTTTTTTCTTCCTTCATCTTTTAAAAAATCTTTTTTCCCTTCTGGTCCTCTCCTCCCCTACCTCTCATTCTCTTCCTCAAGACCACAATCTTTTTTTTTTTTTTTTTTTTTTTTGGCACTGGGGATCAAACTCACAACCTCACACCTGCCAGACAGGCGCTTAAGCCACTGAGCCAAACTCCCAGCCCTAGTTTTTTTTTTTTTTTTTTTTTTTTTGAGGCAGGGTCACACCATGTAGCTCAGACCAGCCTTGTGCTCGCATTGTAGCCCAAGCCAGCCTCGAACTCACAACACTCCTCCCTCAGCCTCCCCAGTGCTGGGATTAAAGGCATGCGCCACCACGCCTGGCTAAGACCACAATCATAAGTGAAATAAAACAGTCAAAGTTTAACTATCACATTGTTTCTCTTGGGTGAGAAACTCCAAGTATAAATAAGGAGCAAAAGAGGATAGATATTAGGGAGTAGGAAAATTTTTACCATGATGTTTATACCTTGGCATCAACTTATCATGGACTGAATCCCCTGAACCATGAGCCAAATTAAACCTCTCTTTTAAATTGTGAGTATTAATTATGGTGTCCCAGTAATGGGAAAATTCAGTAATACACAGGCTTTGGGTAATTAATAAATTTAACGCATGTATAAATGTCTGTTAGCATAAATTCTGAGAAACAGAATTACTAAGTCAAATATTCATGCATTTGTAATTTTAGATACAAATTTTCTGTGGGTTTAAATTCTTTGTACCCCTGCAAGCAGTTATGACAGTACCTATAGCTTTCCATCCTGTTTAATAGTGTTGTCAAATTTTAGAACTTTTGTCAATCCAATAGGCAAAAATGATATTCAATATTAGATTGTGTTGAGACTGTATTCTTTATGTCTGTTTAAGAGAAATTTTTTTTTGCTCTGAATTATTCATATCTTTTTTCATTATTTTCCTCTTGGGCTGCTGTTTCCTTCTTTTGTAGGATCTCCTTATATATTAGGAAGGCAAGCCCTTTCTCTGTTATATGAAATGCAGTTTTTTGTCTCCTGTTGCATCTGCTTTAGTTTTTGTAGTGCAGGAATTTTACTTTTACTTAACTGAATTTAGTAATCTTATTTTATGAGCATTATACTATGATTTTTAGTTAGAAAGACCTTTCCTACTCCTGGAAAAGGGTAAAGTTTTATTATACTTAAGCATTAAATTTTTGATTTGTTCAAACTGTGTCAGGTTAAAATGCACAAGGTGTTGATCCACTTTAAAAAAAAATTAGATGACTTTCCAGATCTTAGTGATATTAAATAATCCATTCTTCCTCCCTGATTTTTATTATAAATTCCCATGTATACTTATTTTTATTACTGATCCATTTATTTCTTCTATCAGTTCCTATATCACAGTCAGCTCTTTGGGTATATTTTAATATTTGGTAGGGTTAGTCTACTCCTTCATTGCTGTTCATTTTTTCCTAAGATAGTTACTAAAATTTTTTTTGTTTGTTAATTTTTACATATGCTTTTTAGGATTAAATTATTTGACTTCATAAATAAATAAATACATATATATAAATAGAAAAGTTGATATTTTTATTTAGTTCATGCTGAATTTATAACTTTAGACTTGGCATAATTATGATTCAGAATTTACTAAGAACATGGTATATGTTTCTATTTGCTAAGATCATATTTTGCATTGCTTGTTTCATAATTTTCTTTATAAATTTGTTGCCACTACAAATGAAACATTTTCTTTCCTTATTTCCCATAACTTAAGCATATGAAAATTACTGATTTTTATAGATTAATTTTATACCCTGTTATTTTATTAAATTATCTCAATTTTCAAGTCATTTTTTCAGTTTATTGTTTTGGGTATGTGCGTGGTAGACTGTAGTTTCCAAATCTATCCTCTAATATCTTCTAATCTTGTATGTTCTGTTTATAATGCGATGCTGATATCCCTCCATCAAGAAGTAGGGGTCTGTTTTCCTCCCTCCTGAATCTGGGCAGGCCTGTGATGACAGCAGAAGTGGCACTGTGTGACTTCTGATGCTCAGTCATATTAAGCAACATACCTTCCACCTGCACTTGCAGGGGGTCAGGCTACCACACTGCGACAAAGCCAGAATAGACAACAGGCAACCACATGAGATGAAGCAAAGTAGCCACATAGAAAGGACACATGTCATTGTTCCAGGCACAGTCTCAGCTGAGGTCTCAGTCAACAGTCAGCAGCAGTCATTGGACATGCAAGTAAGGAAGTCTCTGGATAACCTTAGTGCCCAGCCTTCAAGCCATCCCAGCAGGTACCTGCTTCTCAGTCCCGCCTAAGTTGCAGATTTGTTAGCAAAGTGAATGTTGTTGTTTTAAGCCAGTACATTTTGGGGTGGTGTATTGGCAGTATGGAATAACCAGGGCAGGTTTTGTATACATGCATTTGTTTAAAATAATATCAACAGAAAATTGTGGTAGTTTAACCTTTTTTATTTGTAAAGCACTGATTTTTTTCAAATTGTGGTCAAGAGATAAAGACTGAACACACAATGTGATGTATGTTTCCCTCAAAATCCAGTAAGACACACTAATCAACGTCTGTCTTTCCTAGTGGTAATGCATGAACAATGAAAGCATTAAATTTCACTTCAGAGGTCATAGAATGACATGTTTCACTCAGATCGCTGGAGCCCTAGAAGTGTAGATGGCCCTGGATTTTAGTTTTTGAAGGGGCCATTTATGTACTGTTCATTGGTGTACATTGTCTTACTGAGGTATCTGGGGTACTTGCTACATCTTCCCAAGAGTATGACATAATCAGTGTAATAGAAGTTGGATGTTCTATGGAATGATTACATAAGTCAGATCACTGTTATAGACAGAATTGAAATAGCTTAAAAAAAAAAAGGTAGTGAAGGTACTGTATACTGTTGTCCTTTCAAGTTAAAAGAAAGTTGTAATGGTTTTATATCATAGCCTAGGGCTTATACCTATCTATTCCAGCATAAAGGACACCTTTTCTGGAGGAACCACATAAATAAGTTAATGATACATCATTATCATTCTTCAAAATCCATCAGTCTTTGTGCACAAGAAGTGTCAAACAAACACTGTGCCATAACAAAATGCCACAGACCAGTGGTGGCTTAAACCACAGAAATTTGGTTTTACACAGTTCTCAAAGCTGGAAACCCAAGTTTAAGTTAAGGTTTGGGTTCTTCTGATGCCTCTGTTCCTGGCTTGTAGTTGGTCCTTACATGATCTTTCCTTGGGCATCACTGGTTTCTCTTTGGGCCATCAAATTTCCCCTTCTTATAAAGATACCAGTCAGACTGGTGTAGAGCCTACCCTAATGGCCTCATTTTAGCTTAATCACCTCTTTAAAGCGTCTGTCTCCAAGTGGATCAAATTCTGAGACACTATGATCCAAGGTGTGGGAAATCCACATCTGAATTTTAGGGGAACACAACTTAACCGGTAATATAGGTCAAATAGGTAAGCTAAATGTAGATCACAGTGACCAATTCAAGTCTCTGATACTGTGCTATCAAAGTAGTTATTATAAGAATATGTTATTGTTTTGCTTTTCTATTTTGTTAGATCTTTGTTTGACCTTTCCTACTTACTAGTTTCAACTCCATGAAGTAGAGAACCAATATAGTGACTCTTCTAGAAGCAGTCTATATTTCTGTCAACCATATTTTCCAAAATGGGGCATATAAATACTGAGTCAATTCACCATGTGGAACTTAGGCCCAATTACACATTGTGTCATTAAAATCACAACATTTCTTTCTGTTTACCATTTTAAGTGTATTTTTGCTTATCTTCTCGATCTTTCAGAGTTATTCATTTTGTGTCTATTTTCGAATATACAAGATAGAGTTGAGTTTTCCTTTGAAAAATAATCTGAAAATCTTTTCCTTTCAATACATGAATTAAACCTTTTATGTTTATTGATGTCAATATTTGATCACAGTTCTTTCATAGTACCTTATAATATGTGCATGTTTTCTACATAATGATTAGCTGAACTTTTCTCCTTTGGGCTGAAATTTCTTAAAAAAATAGTATGCTAAAACTGGGTACATAATATATACTGTGAAATACACAAGTTTGCTAACTATTAAAGTATGTCTACTTTGGATATCTGTAAATAAATTACCAGGAGCATCCTAAAAACCTCTCTCCTCCATGCAGGTGGGTATGATGACTTCGGCAGTAGTCAATGAGAATAATGAAGCTTGTTTAGTATGTGTATGTGCGTACATGGGAGAGAGAGATCAAAAAGGAGAAGAGATGGAGATAGAGATGGGGGGGAGATTCTAGCATTTCTTAAATTACATGGCCAATTAAAATTTAACAATAATTTTTCAAGTAAATGGTTTTATATCACTAGTTGATCTGTCCTCGCGTGGACAACCGACCCCTATGTTTGTGTTAAGTATATTTCATAACTCATATAACATCGTGTTTTTCTACTTTAAAAATCATTAAGGGAATTGAGATGTATTATGTACGTGTACCAACTCCATACAAGAAGTGTAAACACTATGTACTGCGAACATGTACTGATAAAAATTAAACAAAATTCTGGTCAAGATTTCATAATTGGTTTTTTAGAATTATTTAAAAAATACACCTTTTTTAAAATCAGAAACTTATAGGAAAGAACAGGTACAGTAAACACATTTTCAATAGGTAATAGAAAGAAAATAAAGGACACGCCAATGTTAGGATTTTGAGATGGACCATGCGGCCCTTAGGTTTGGGTTGTTTGGTCTTTATTACAGTTTGCATCTGGGGAGACTGTCACAAGTGAAGTCAGAAGATCCAAGTAAGTCTGAATGTTCAGTAAGTTGATGCCATTTTTACTAATATTGACCACTGAGGCAACTGTAACTTTATTGCACCAGGAATCACTTATGCTGACTGCTCTCGGGCCTGCAGAGTGACCCATGTGCATTACTGCAGCTGTATTAGGACAAAAAACATTGGTGCCTGGCCTCCCAACTGGTCCTTTGACTTTACATGGTTCTCACAAGAGACACAGTAACATTTCATTCTTCCTTGGCTAAATGGAATTATGACTGCAAAAGTGAAAATTCGATGAGCGAAGTTAATTATTAAATTAGAAAAGAAAAAAAAAGATGTTATCAGTAATGTATTTGGAAAGAATTCTTTAAAGCGCAATGCGGGTGACTTTGGGAACCAGTGTATTGTACGTTACAGATATTTATATATAGAAGATGTCCTCCCTCGGGGCAGGGGCGGGCTGACACCATAGCTTCCATCCAAGGTTTCTGTCCTGCGCTGCTAAGGCCCAGGGGTAGGAGAACAACAGTGACTCAAACCTGCTCTTCCCTTTACACTTGGATCTCATTCCAGCTTAGGCTTCTCTTTCTCTTCTTCCATACCTAGAAATAAAAGCAAAGTGCTTTATTTCAGCATCAAATTATATTACAAGCAGGTTTGCCAAAACTACTCACAAAACCCTCATCTCCCATACTTTCCCCTTCTACCTTCTTGCTCCTTAGTTCTCCTAGCTGAAAGGGAAAAGCCACTTACAACTTTCTCTAGGACCCCACCTTCCACTGAGTCAAGACATGGTATTTCTAGGATACAGTAGCTCCCTGCGCTTCTGGGAGTAAGGACTACAAGTTGATTCTTAGCTTGAGGAGTTTGTGTGGAAACTTCCACTTCTTTGTCAGCTTCTAGCCACAGGAGCCATACGGGCTCAGGCCCTTCAAACAAGCTTCATTTTTTTTTTTTTTTAACTTACTCCTTAAAAGCTAAAAACATTACCAAAAAAAAAAAAAAAGCTAAAAACACTTTTTATGAATTTATTTTAGACTTCATAGGAACCTTGCTAGTTATAATAACTTTTTATTTCTATATGCATTTATATTTTTGAAAAAAAAATTTTTTAACAATTTGGGATACTAAACCCAGGGCCTTGTGCATGCTGGGATAGTGCTTCCCCTCTGAGCTACACCCAGCTCCACACCCACATGGGCCTCAACTCAAACTCTCCGCTAGTCAATCCCACCCTAAAACCCCATGCCTTTCTTCCTGCGGGGCTTGCGTGTTCTGAACCCCTAAGACATTTGCCTGTTGTCGCCAGTCAACAGTCAGGGAGGTTTCATTTTCCTGGGGATGAAAGTGTTCAAGTCATTCTTAGGAATTTTAGCTCAGTTTGGCAAACACTCCCTTTTCTCCTTTGTTTCTAGTGTAACAGTTTCCTAAATCTTACCAAATTCTCCAAGAATTCTTGGATATTTGTTTCAATAGCAAGTGTACAACAAAAGAATTCAAAATACCATGCTGAAGGTTTTGTTTGTATTCCCTTAGGAATCCCAAGCTCCCTGAGGACAGGACCTTTACCTGATTTTATCCCTAGCACCTGAAACTGTGTGGGAGAGGGAAGTGGGAAAGGACAGACGGCTGGACCAGTAGGAAATCAGAACAAAACACAGGGCCCTGCAATACCATAAATCATTAAGCCTGACCCCAAAGGGTCGGAATTCTAGGTCCCATGTTAGGAAACCCCCTCTCCCAGTGCATGTTTCACGGGGTCATGGGGCTGTGGGTGAAGGCGGTGATGCTCCTGCAGGTGCAGTCGTTTGTTGTGTTTTCAGGGCTGGGGAAGTGGCAGAGACCTATGGCACATTTTGCAAAGCGCGTCTCGTTAATCATATTTAGGGACACTTCAGATAGAGGAGGAACTGGGTTGAAGGCAAGAAGATCCAATGTGCCTTCGCTGCTGGGGAGCCGAGGAGAAGGCAGGAAACACAGCACAGATTCGTTCAAACAGTGCCCACCACCGAGTCCTGACCTCTGCCCCAGGTCCTCTCTGCTGTGGGAAGTGGCCAGGGTTCAGTGAGAGTTCACTTTTCTTTCTGAAGTCTGTTTCCTCCCAGGGCTCCCCTGCTGATGGGCCGCAGTGGTGGCAATGGAGGAATCTTCAAGGAAAA
>RJWM01001013.1:0-15753 GCA_004363535.1 Dasyprocta punctata
TGAAAACGCTTGCAGAATTGTTTTAACTTGATACTGACATGCTTCAATTTTGCAAAATAAAACAGTGCTATTTATACATGAAAAATGTATCATGGTTAAATTGGCATATTGTAACTTAGCAGTGAGGAAAATAAGAGGTAATTGTCTTTGCAAAGTTCCTGGTTTCATGTCTTAAAAAACATTCCTTTATATTACATGATTTTCAGTTCTTCAGTAAATAGCAAGGGTCAATTAGGTCTTCCCAACATTAATAAAGTATCCCCCAAACGAGAGGGCCTGTCTTCAAAATAGCTACGTGCAGAGAAAAAAGCTACTGTTGTTGCATTAAACAACAGTTCTCTTTTTCTACACCGGCATCCACGAGACACCATCACATGCTGACTTGTGACCTCCCTTCTTGATCCTTGAGATGACATTATGTCTCCAACACTCGGTATGCTTCTTTCCAAATCAGTAGTTTATCTTAGGTGCTCTTTAAAGCAACATTCCAGAAAGCTAAAATGATGAATGACCTTCTATCTTACACTGACCAGCCAATTTGCTGATACGTGCGTCGAAAAGCAATACCCCTCTTTCTGAAGAAGGAATCCTTAAGTTTCAATTTCTGCATTTAGAAATGTTATAAGCTTGAAGTTTTAAACCGCATGGTCTTATAACTGAAGCTAAGAATGCACCAGAATACTTTGAGGGAGGAAAATAAAAAGCCAGGCTGAATGCGAAGTTTAACTTCAGCGATCCTTCTGTCACTCTGGATTTTGAAAACAAGAGAAATTTTTGAGTTCCCACGTAGCTGCAGGCAGTAAGTAGCCTTCAGCTTGATCTGCGGACCTGCAGCTTTGTGTGGGTGGCCTGCAACCTATTAGCTCTAAAGTTCAACATCTACACTCGACTGTCTCCTTGTAACCGAGAGGAGAGGAAGGTAATTATTTGGTTAACAGGAAAAAGAGAATTCAAACCACATTATCGAAGCGATTGCTTTGTTTGAACCTTGACTGGCGTATAAATGCACAGAGAGATAAGTCCTATAAGGAGATCAAATGACAGGTCTCCTGCTGGCGGCTGCTGAGATAGGTCACTTACGACACCGTGCCAACAAGGGCCGGGTCTTAGGTTAAGTCCCCAAGTGGCTGCTTAACTTTGCTCTGATACACGAGCACAGAATAGACCTTCAATTCCCACTCTTTCTGAGAACACCCATTAGTGACAACAATTAATAACACACAGGGAAATATAATTATTCACACATGCATACCTCTCCAGGTAACTGGAAAAATGCTTACTAATTTTGTAATATGTTATAAAATGATTCAACTACAACTGACAGTTTCTCTCATATGAAGACAGTCCTTTTTGCTGGTGGCGCTGCTTGACAAAGGTATGGGCATTTATTTAAAGTTTTGTGTTCCATTCACGTTGGTGCTTTCATTATCTTTAGAATGTGCCAGGTTGCTTGTCTGAGTCAATTTTTGGCAGGTCACACAGATTTTCTCTTCTGTTTACTGATTTTCAAGGAAATTGCTAATATCAGATGGTCCAACCTGCTTTCTTACCAGTGGCTAATGTCATAATCCTCCTGTCTAGTTCTCTTCGAAACTCAGTTGGGAATATTATTTGAGTAGGTTTTAGGTAATATGATACAAACTATTTGTGCTTCTGAGAACTACCCTGGGTTCAAACTTTCAGAAAAGAAATTTGACACTGTGACTTACACGCTAGCACACTTATTCTTGGGTTTATTATCCTAAGCTGACTTTCCTCTGCTCTCATTATGTCTATTTTTCCTAGACCAATACAAATGTTTCTGTAAATTACACTAATTGTTTCAGAGTGAAGTGAGCCAGATAAACCTAATTGAATAAATGAGTTAAAACCAATAGCAAAAAGCACTGCAGACACAACTTTTTGGGAACTAGATAAGATTCGTTTATCTATCCTTTCCTGTCCTTCTTTTCAACCTATGAAGTCACAAGATACCACAAACACTTATTCGATGTGAAATGCACTGTAGACACACCTTGGAAAGAAACCTTCCAGATATACTAAAATTAGGAGTGCAGAAATTGTGTAAAATGTAGAATTGATATCCTCATTTTCAGTGTCACTGCTTTTCAAAGGATTTTCACACAACTTTGAGTCTGTAACCTAGGTCCCCCTGCATCATTGATACTTATAAACATTTGTATAACAATTAATATTGTTATATTATCATATTATTTAGCACAGCTTATATTGAATGTTCTCCTTGGTGATAAAACAATAAAAGTGAAGTGCTATGCTTTATTTTTCCTACTGGCTAGTAGTGATTCACAAATCTCTAATAACCATGAGGATACATCTTTAAAATTTTACAGACATCAAAAGATATGCCCTGAGTAAAATACATTGCACAAATGAATAAATTGCACTGGGTCACAGGAATTTGAAAATAGCATACATATAATCTCCAAAATAAACATAGGCTCTTATCAGTAATGAAAAATAATAAGCTGAAAAATTCCATATAATTTTGGTTAAGCTATTAAAAAGACCAAAGTCCACCACAATAATTACATAATGGTCACTGTAGGCAGTAACTACCTATTGTGATTATAAATGCTATTAGTGGTAGCGACATTAATTTATCCTGCATCATGTAACATGTTTGTAACTTATAAGACACATTTTTCATCATTTAAGGAGTTGAACCCAGGGCTCACACATGCTGGTCTCAAACTTGTGATGATACTGCCTCAGCTCCCTGAGTATCTGAAATCCAGGCGTGGCCCCCTGTATGTAGCTATAAAACACATTTTTTTTTTTTTTGAGACAGGGTCTCACTTTTAAGTTTAGGCTGGCCTTGAACACACTATGTAGCTCGGACTGCCTTCGAGCTTGCTGTGATCCTCCTGCATCAGCCTCCCGAGTGCTATAAAACACACTTCTTAAAGAACTGTAAAATTGTTTTGTTATTTTATCATCAAATACGCTTGCTGATATCATTGTAATTTTCATTTTTCCAGTGAGCTACAGGAGGTCGGTAAATGTTTAAGACATGATTTAATTACAATATAATTAAAATTATGCTTTGAAATTATTACTTAAGAAAAAGGCAACTACATTTTACTTATTTAGCCTAACTTCCCGGCAGGCAACAAGAGTATAGGTAATCCTGGGTTCATAATGTGGGGTCTCCAAGCTTTGGGAAAGAAGTTAATGAATCTGAGGCTAAAACCCAAGAAGAAATCTTGTATGAAAGAAAAGAATAAAGACAAAAAGGAACTGTTCTTAGAAGAACCGCTAGGTTGAGCATGTTGGGTTAGTGGTAAAAGATAATTGCTCCATTAATATTACTTGCAAGTGCACTGCACATTTGAGTTGTATCAGGAAGAACTCTTTCCTGGGACTGTTTAGTGGAAATCTCTACACTGGATTTACCAAGAGGTAATTAGATTTTGAATGTAGCAAATACAACTGAGGAAATGATTATTAAGTGTTACCAGTTTTTACCATCTGATCGAGAGGTACCGCTCCCTGGTATATTCCTGAAAGAATTAAAGTCAGCATAAAAGAGAGATTTTTGCACACCCATGTTTACTGCAACACAATTCACTATAACTGAGACAAAGAGAGGGCTGAGATGCCCATCAATGGATGAGTGAATAAAGAAAATGTGGTATGCATATATAGAATGAAATATTAGTCAGCCACAAAGAAGGATGAAACTGTGTCATATGCAGGAAAATGGATAGAACTGGAGACTAACACACTAAGTGAGGTAAACTAGACTCAGAAAATCAACTTTCACACATTTTCTCCCCATTAGGAATCATGGAAAGAAAAGAGAAACAGAGATGACATGGAAGTAGAAGAGAGATTATTAGAGAAGAGGAAAGGATCAGAAGAGAAGAAGAAAAAAGGAAGGAAGGTTACAAGAGAGATGATCAAATATGGGAATGTGCATGTATGAATATGCCCAAAGGAAACTCACTATTCTGTCTAACTCATACGCAGCAGTTAAAAAAGCAGAAATGAGAACCGGAAAAAAAAGTGTTTTTTTTGGTATCAGGAATTGAACTCATGACCTCACAGTTGGCAGGCAGGCACTTGTGCCACTGAGCTATATCCCCACTCCTGGAAAAAATTTTGGTCAGCTCCAAAGTAACTCAAATGTGGGCACCTATGGCTAGTGACTGCCATCCTGAATAACCCAGCTCTGGACTGGGAAGATGGATATTGTCAGAGCACCATTCTGACATCTCGTTGTCTGTGTTTCTTGCTCATGTTTGTCATAGTCGCTGTCTAGTAGTCATTTTATTCATGAGTCCCCAGTGCTGAACTCCTAAAACGGATCGTACATATTGACATCTCCAGCTACTCTATGGTTCCGGTAATTCAAGCTTTACCTTATATTCTACCACACTTATCTGGTTGGTCGACAAAGAGTTTTGAAAACAAGAAACATCTAAAGCATTGCTTGAAATGTCAACATTATATATCATAAACATGAGCTAAAAATAGTAAGAATGCAAATGAGGAAAGGAGACTTAGAAACAGAGGGTGGGCGAAGGGTGGAGATCAAAGTGGGATTTAATAAAAAAAGAAACAAACTGTGTTATATACCTGCGCCTACTCCCCGAGATGAATGTAGCCTTCATGTAAGCCAGGCATGCACAAAAAAATAAAAATGAAAAAGAAACATTATGCCTATCACTTCACCAATATCAGATATATGTAAATAACAAAAATGGCTTCAATCTTACAAATCCTTATATAACTTGTTTTATATGAAGCCACTGCCTTTCACTCATGTGCTTAGAAAAGCTATTATAAATTAGTGGTGTATCATGGTTTTGATCATTTTTAGTCAGTTTGGAATCAAATGGGAAGCAATTGATGATGTTTATGAGATCACTTTACCTATGATGCAGAGAGAAATTTACATGTTGGTCTTGGAGTTTTTTCTGATTTCCCTAATTTCTTACAGAACCATATAAGACATCTGAAAGTGACTTTGATTCATAGTTCATCTTTTTCCTCACCTCATCCACTCACACAGTCATAAAATCCTGTTGACTGAATCACACAATTTTACTGAAATCTGGTCTGTTTCTTTCTACATTGCCATGGTGTGTGATTTACTCTTACATCAGTTCTGCCTAGACTTTTCCAACATTCACAGTCCTTTCTTCCACATCCTCTATAAGATATGGTCACTAGTGCTCTTCCACAAGTTCCCATCAAACCATCATCCTTTCTGTTCAACAACAAACCATCTAAACTCTTGGCTTCATACTGAATATTCCCTGACACATCTGCTTAAACATACATTACCTCCTTCAAATAAAATGTTCAAGTGGTGATAGGTACCGTTCTTGCCATCAGGGAAAAGTCAGAAGCTATGACAAAAATGAATAATAAAAAACTCTTTTACACTGTGATCAACAGTATAACAAAAACTGAAAAGTGCTGAGAGAAAATTGTTGGGAGGGAACCAAAGCCCTTCTCTCTTTGACCAGGAGGGCGGTAACAGCAAGTTTTAGATAGGTAAGCCACTGTTTTTTAGGGCTTTTTTAGGGCTTCACTGTTTGAGTGAGGACTCCTGAGGCAATGTGGCTTTTTATCAATGAACAGGTCAAAAGGGTGAATCACATCTGGGATTTTTAGGCCAGAGCTGAGGCTAAAACACTTTTGATTTAGTTGAAGGCTTTACTTTTTTTCTTTTAAAGTTTAATTAATTATATCTCTCTGTTGTGTTTTTAAAAACATATTATAGAGTGGTCTTGCTTTTTTAGCAAACCCAGGTATCTATATCCTACAAAATCTAACTCCTCTCAGGAATTTTTTTTTTTTTTTTTTTTTATGGATCATCTATGAAGTCCGTGTTTTAAGTCAAATCCTGAATAGCTAACATTTTGTTTACAGAATTGAGCCTTTTTAAAAGAAACTTCATAACTGGTGGCCAGAATATGGAGGAGAAGGGCTTTGGTTTTAGTTTTATTTTGTAGTCTTTTGCAGAGCCTTTTTTGAATTTTTTTTTCACCATATACTACAGGGGAGTCATTTTATTCTGAATCATAGTGACATTTATTAGCTCCCTATAGTGTGTGTCATGCCCTTGAATGGAGTTGTAACATAGGAAGGGGTGGGCTCCCAGGGAGAGAGACCCCATACAGGCGGAGGGGGCCTCCCAGGGAGAGGGAGTCCCCCATACAGGCAGAGTGGGGCTCTCAGAGAAAGACCACATATAGGTGCCCCATGTGAGGTTTAATGAAGCTCCATAGTTTTACACTCTCCTGGAGGGGAGGGAAATCTTCCCTAAAATCTGAGATGAGGGGAATGAATATAAATAAAGCTGGAGAAGGATAAGGGAAGGAATAAGATTCTCGTAGAAGAAACAATGTCTTAATCATTTTCACAACACTGGGACGTAATGCCTGATACCCACAAGTTACAGGAGGAGAGGTTTATCTTGGCTCCTGGCTTTCAGCAGATTGCCAGCATACTCAGCGGACTCGGGGGAGAAACAGCATGGCGGAAGGATCTGGTGGAGTGAAGCAGCTCACATCATGGTGGCCAGAAAGCAGAGAGAGAAAGTGGAAACCAGGACAAGATTACACCCTCCCAGGTCACCAATAACCTACCATTTTCCATCCAGACCTCACCTCCTAACAGCACACTGAGCTCTCAAATTCTTAGTGAATGAACCCATGAAGAGTATAGTGCCTCCCACAATCCAATCACCTTTCAGAGGCCTCACCTCTGAATACACGGGCTGGGTGGGGATGGGACCTTCTAGATCTAAACCATCACAAACCATTTTTTCAAGCCCAGGGAAATGATGATGTGCTCAAGAAACTGTACAGGTCAGTGTAGTCACTGACCAGCAACGGCAAGTTACTGGAACCAAGTGAGTCTGGAGAAGTAGCCTAGAGCTAGCCCCTGATGTGGCTCTATAGGGGCACTGTAAACTAGGAAGCAGCTCTCTCACTGGCGGGTGAGAAGACCAGGACACAAGGACCTCTGAAACAGTTAGTGTCTGTGAAGTAGTGGGGGCTGGATGTAGTGTGTCCCTCAAAGCTACATGTGCTTGACACTTGCACCCTGTACAGTGATGTGAGGGGTAGCGCAGCTATTCTGAAGTGGAGGTTAGAAGGAAGTGGTTAGGTCATTTGCGATCCCAGTTAGTTCCCAGCAGAGTGGACTGTTCCATGGTCTAGAACTTCCTGTCTATTCCAGAAGTTCTTCCATCATTTTGATCCATTCATGCATTTCTCACCAGAGTCATGCAAAAAATCAGTTCAGTGCTCCTGGGCCTCTGAAACTGTGGGCCAAATGAATTTCTTTTCTGTCTTCCTTTTTTTAAAAAAAAAATTTTTTTTGTACTAACTACCTACTCTATTTTGTTGTAACAATGGAAAAATGAACCAATGCATGCAATAGTGACAAGGTATTCATCTTCCCTGGCCAGAGTGGGCCCTCCAAGGAAGGAGAGTTGATAGCTACTTAGCACACAGTGGTAGCACCTGTGTATGGTTTATGGATTTGAGAGATAGTTGGCATATAAAATCAGAATGATTGGACCAGGAGTAGATGTTGCGAGACTAGGAGAGAGGGAACATTGGCTGGAAGAGACGTCTTTGAAGGGTATTATTAGCCCATGGAGTTACATATAATTTCCAGGTGCTACCGAAATGTCCATTAGGATATTTAAAGAGAGCTAAACAGTAAAAGTCTGAAAGTCAGGAAAGGAGATGATGCAACCCCAAGCTGTCACTTGAAGTCTTGGGCATGGTATTATATATTACCTGGGAAGAGACCACAGCATGGGGAAGGGCTCTGGAATCGTGTTATGCTCTCAGTAGATCAAAGTGAGCTCTGGAGACTATGTCTGTCCTACAGAAAGTTCCCTTCAGTGAGGAGGACACTATAAAAATGGTGGACCTTGTTTCACTCTGGCTTGGCCATTCTGTCTCCAATTCCCAATCTCACCCTCATCTTTACTAGTTCCTCTCCCTCTGTCCCTCCCTGGTCCCTGTAGACACTTGAATTTCAAGCTCTGCCTGTAGTCACCATAATCTAATTGCTCAAAACATATCAGCTAGCGTATTTCGTTTGTTTCAGCTTCTACCGTCATATGCCATGGTTCACACGTTGCTGACCATGGGGAATTTGCTACTTGCCTTCCGTTCTTTGTCTGGTAATTTCTTCCTCATTCTCCCTTTATGAACATCTGCTTTGTGCTGCACGACTGGGTGTAATTCATCTTCTCATGTGAGATGTACCTGATTCCCAACCCTGTCAAAACATTCTTCCTGTATTCCCATACCAGTTTATCTGAACGTCATCTTTATTTAATTGAGAATTTTATTATAAGGTTTGCCGTGCTTGCCTCTTATGCCTGCTGCTCTGTGGAACTGTAAATGACAGGGACAAGTCTTCTTTGTTTCTACATCCTTCATAGCAATTGCTGCGATGCTCTCCTCAGGACAGATGGCCCTATTTGTTCACTTTGCTGCAAACACTAGAAGTATTAGGATACCAAGACTTGAATGGGTGTTCACTGCTACATGATGGAAAGGTCTTTCAGCAAGGCATACAGCTTGTAGTGGCTTCTGACACCTTAATTTGTGCCTAGGAAATTTTAAATTCCACTAGTAACACCTAATTTATCAGTATGCCAAAGTCACATGGGGATACACGTGGGCTTTAAAAAAAATAGATCCCTGAGCTTGTTGGAATCAGAATATCCAGCAGAAGGCCTGGGAATCTGTAGTATTACATAGCCCTGGTGCAATTCCAATGTGAGTGACTGTTAGTTCTGTTCTTTACTTCAGGTTTCCCTTGGATAACTTAATAATTACCAAAGCGAGTGGTTGGTATTTTTGTTCTTCTAGGTTTTCCTTGCATAATTTAAAAATTACCAGTCCACTCCTATACTATCTTTTTTATGTTATCATGCAATATTTTTTTCCAAAGCAAACATGGATAATGTGAAACGACTGATATTTTTCTATTTTGCCATTGACAAAAGATATACATCCATCCTAGTATGTATATCCTAACAATGTATGCTAAAGTTTTAAAATTTAATAGCTTTTTTCTTCTTCCCAAGAGATAGTTGAAAAGCCAGACTCTCTCCTTTCAACCAGAAAAACACCAACATTTGCATCCATAGCCTTAAAAGGAAATTTAAAATCCTACGAGGATAAAAATAAATAATTCTTATTATAAGTAATACCTGCAAGTAATACCTACAAGGATAAAAATAAATAATTCTTATTATAAGTAACACCTGCAATGTGGAAATGATGCTCTAACTTAATATTAAACACTGGCATTTCTGTCATTTAACAAGGGTCCAGCTCAAAGTACTCTTGGCGATTTCCTTTGTTACACTGGGGGTAACATGAGCTCAGAAGAGAGAAATCAAGAAATATTCTCTTGGCTAAAAATTAATAAGTGCGCACATATTTATCACCGGGTGTGTTGCCAGTTAAAGATATCTGAGACTTCTCTGGAACTCTGGGCTATTTGCAGCAGGGGTCATTTTAGGCCACCTTTCCTAGCCTGTGGTTGTGCTAGGATTTTGATGTTTCTCTCGGGTCTCCCAGGAGTCTCCAGCGAATTGGATTAAGTGTTGTTTCTGCGTTCCCATGGCTAAAGCCAAATTTGACTGACAAGGGCTGGCAGGGAGGCTGCCATATATGCGCAGGAATTTGGCAAACCAACAAATAACAGACAGCCTCCATCCGCGGAAAGAGAAACAGACTGAGGTCGTTACTACGGTGCCAGCTAAACTGTGGCAAGTAGCACCGAAGATGATCACGTTCTAAATACATCACAGAGTGCACAGCATGTAGAAAGGTGAGGACCATCTTTGAAGAAACGCCTCCTTTAGATGTAGCTGGGCGTCCTCTCCCATCTCCTTCCCACTGGATCATTTCCTGACTCTTGTCCCTAGTGAATGGTTTTCACCTGAATCTCACCTATGATTTCATTTTCAAAGTGAAAATGCTAACCCCAGAGCAGAACGAAAAAAAAGAAGAGACAAAGACCAGTAAAACACTATATAAAATTAGAGTTATAAAAATCAAACTGAGATTTATAAAGACTTAAGCTGGAAGTGGATATCAATCTCTAAAAAAGAAGAACTTTCTCTAAAGATAGGAGATTTGAGTGGCTTTCAAAGTCTCATGGGGTTTCAGCAGGTCAGACTTTCCTTTTTTTGAGGGGGTACTGGGAATCAAACTCAGGACCTCACGCTTGCCAGGCAGGTGCTGCACCACGGAGCTAAATCCCCAGCCCTGACTTTCCCTTTTGATAACTGAGCAATCCCGGCAGCTCTGAGACATTTGATCACCTCTTCCTTTTTGTTCCCCAAGTCCTTGAGCACGTGGATTATTGGAAAATGTCTATCATTTCCCGTTAGAGTTACATATTTACCCGATTTCTCTGCACCTAAATCTGAAGTTACCCGTGACAGTGAACGTACCTTATTCATCCTTGTCTTGACTATTCTCCTCCTGCTGTTTCAGTTTTTATTACTTGTGCCACGTCAGTCCCCACCAGAAGGTTATATCCCCCAATTCTGTGTTTGTCTGGTCTCATGAATGTACCTCTTCATTTGGCAATTATTGTAAATAAATAAAATTGAATAAAATAAAGTCGAAGAAATAAATAAAATAAAGTTGAATAAAATTTGAGTCATGTCTTTCTCCCCAAAGTGACAGAGACCCAGTGTGCTATATGCCTTACTTTATTTCAAATGCTCCCACGGTGATAGATGCATAATACGTGTTCAGGATTTTTTCTTATTAAATATACATCTATTGAATATCAATTTACATGACTACCTTTTGTCACAGAAATTCAGGGCAACAGTACTCCTTTATGCTGGGCAATTTTTCCCTATTTGAATCTACACGTTCCTTGGAATGAGTTCAAACTGAAGTTATAAGTTTTATGAACCAGGATTGGTAAAGATATATTCAACTTGATGGTTCTCTGTACTTACTGGGCAATATCAACAATAAGAAGCAAAAATAGGTCTCTTCGGTGTGGCTGGCAGTATCACTTAGGATTTCATCATCTTTAATAAATAAGTAAAATTGAAAAGGATTCCTGGAAATGCCTGTCTGAGCTCATTTTTCATGAAGATTGGGTTCTAAAATCATACGAGATTGGTTGGTGTAAGGCATTTTCCTATGTTCAGGGTGGCACAAAAGACCATAATTTAAAAACAACTTTATCTTATAGCATATAAATGAAAATTCATACAAACAAAATTATCTTGTCATTTTCCTTATTATCACGGATTGTTACAAAACACACAGGGGTACTTCTCAATAATTGTTACACATTGGAATCAAGTGGGAAGTTGCCCAGGGCTTACCCTAAATGGAATAAACAAAAATTTCCCAAAAATACGGCCCAAGAAAATTCTTTTAAGGTTTCTCAGACTAAATCCAATGAGCAGCTAGATTTAAGAACCATTAGGCTAGGAGGGGCAGGGATTTAGCTCAGTGGCGTAAGCACCTGTGTGGCAAGTGTGAGGCTGTGACTTAGATCCCCAGTACCACCTAAAAAAACAAAACAAAACAAAAAAATACACATTAGGCAGGTTTAGTGCTCTCAGAAGGTAATGTGCACACAAATCACCCGGGAAATGTTTTTTTTTTTTTTTTAATCAGCCTATTATAACTTATCAGTATTTTCTGGAATTATAAAGTCAATATGGACCTGCAAAATATAGTTACACAACCAGTCACTGTTTATATCAACATACCATAGTCTAGAATAATTTATTTTCTTCTCGGTAACTGTCTTGTCTCTATAGCACTATGAATTTGACTGTTTGTCTCATGTTTTGATACCCTTTTATAAGAAATTGTTATCAGTAGATTTTTTTGTTCCTTTTTTGGACACAAGATCTCAGTGTGTAGTTCAGGCTGGTCTTGAGTTTACTTTGTAGCCCAGGCTGGCCTTGAACTCACAGCAATCCTCCTGTCTCAGCCTCCTGAGTGCTGGGATTACGGGCGTGTGTCACCATGTCTGGCAGTGAATTTTTGTTTTTTTAATGCGGATTACCAGTTTGGAATGAAGCCTAAAGCTCCTTATCTTTACAAGCTCCCAGGTGACAGGTGGAAGGACTCTAAACTGTGTAACTAGATGATCCTGGAGGAGAAAGAGGTCCAGAGTCTGCAAATACACAAAGGCATTTAGAATTTTTCCATCTACTTTGCACATTATTATTTATGCCTAATCTACTTTCACAAATGATTTCATTTGCTTTTGAGAAAAGAGATGTCAGCAACGAAAGCATCACGTGATGGCAAGATGGCATAATTTAAGTAAAACAGAAAGGACCGCTTTAGGTCTCACATCCAGCTTTTTACACTTTTGGTTGCAATCCCCTCCTTGGCGTACGGGCCTGACCTCATAACTCGATGTGACGAGCAGTATGTGGCAAAGCAGAAGGGATGTTGCTTGCTTATGTGGTTGGTGTGCAAGACGCTGAAACTTCCACCTGGCTAGCAGACACCGTGTGGGGCCCACAGAGAGAGGACCACAGCGTTGTTGCAGCAGACCAGGTCGGTTTTCAGTCAGCATCCAGCAAGGAGCTGAATCCAAATCCCGACAGGCTAGGAGCTACTGAGCCCTGCCCTCAGCTGCTTTTGCTTGCGGAGAGACACCAGAGCGCAAACTCTCAAGACCAGAAAGAGCCGTGGTCATCTGCTCTGAGTTCGAATAAATTTGATGCACCAAATGCACTCCTCGATCCAGCCTTCTGCCAAAATGACAATCCAATCTTGCTAAAACAGAAACAGCTCCAAAAAGGTGAAGCAAGGTGAAAGGAGAAAAGGAAGAAAGGAAAATATTCTATGTATATAGGTATACATACATATATGTGTATATGTATATTCATACAAGAAACATAACTATACTCCTAATCTCTGTTGGTTCATCCAAAAGAACAGTTTGTGCTTTCACTGTCTGATTGTTTGATCATTTTTTATGCCTAGATCTTGTAACCTGAGCAACTACTTCTAAAATAACAATATGCAATATATTAACTAGGGTTAATTTCCTACTACTTTGTTCTTGAAATTCTGTATCATTTCTATCCTTTTTTCTGTTTTGCTTTTTAAAATAAAAATAAATAAATAAACGTAAAACGAGTACTTTTAAAGAAATAAAAACAAATCAGCTTTGAAAAAACAACAATTAAGAGAGACTTTAAGAGATTGGGCATCTTGACTGGTTCCTAAAAGATAAAGATGACATTGGTTCTGCTACATGGAGAAATAAAATGAGGAAAAAGTACAAAACATGTTGTTCACATCAAGGCAATGAAAAGAATCTATAAACCGAGAGGCAGATTAAAAATGGGAGCCAAGCCAGGCATGGTGGCGCAAGCCTTTAATCCCAGCACTTGGGAGGCTGAGGCAGGAGGATCATTGTGAGTTTGAGACCAGCCTGGGCTACAAAGTGAGTTCAAGGCCAGCCTGAACTGCACAGTGAGACCCTGTCTCAAAAAATAGGGCTGGGGATTTAGCTCAGTGGCTTAAGTGCCTGCCTGACAGGCACAAAGCTGTGAGTTCAATCCCTGGTACCAAAAATACATACATACATACATAGAATAAAAAATAAAAAAATGGGAGCCAAAACTCCAAACTAACGTTGAGTCTGAAAAAGTATAGCTATATACTGTCAGTGGTACCTCGGTTCACGAACTGAAATCTCTCCATGATTCTGCTCACAAACTAAATTGGATGAGGAGCAAATCAAGTTTCCCCATAAGATCAACACTGAACCTAACCCTTGAATTTGATTCAGTTCTTGTGCAACTACTACTATTTAGGTTATGAATTATATGTTAAGGTTTTTATTTTAAAACAGTATGTAGAGATCATATTATCTCTCTTATGATGTATGTTAATGTGAGATGTGATAGAAAAACAGATGACTGTTTCAATTTTAAAAATTATTAGAGTACCTCTGTTGGCCCTTTTTATTTCCTCTGAGAAGTGTCTGTTCATTTCACTTGCCCATTTCTCAACTGGGCCTTTTAGTTTTGGTGACCTAATGTTTTGAGTTCTTTGTATATTCTAGATATTAATCATCTGTCTGAGGAAGAGCTGGAAAAAAATTGTTTCCCATTGTGTAGGTTGCCTCTTCAGTTTACTAAGATTCCTGGGCTGTGTAGAAGCTTTTTAATGTGATGCAATTCCATTTGCTGATTCTTGCTGTTATTTCTTGAGCCACAGAGTTCTGTTTGGGAAATCTTTCCTATTACACCTATGACTTCAAATATTTTATATATTTTATCTTCCAGGAGGTCCAATGTTTCTGTTTTAATGCGTGGATCTTTGATTCATTTTAATTTCAGTTTAGTACGTGGTGAGAAATACGGGTTCAGTTTCAGACTTCTGCAAACAGATAACAAGTTTTCCCAGCACCACTTGTTGAATAGGTGATCTCCCCGATGACATATGCTTCTGGCCTCTTTATCGAAGATCAAGTAGCCGAATGTATCTGGGGTTGTTTCTGTAGCTTCTATTCCATTCCACCAACACACATGTCTGTTTCTGTTCCATACTATGTGGTTTTTCTCCCTGTTGCTTTGTGTACAGCTTGAAGTCAGGGATTGTGGTGCCTCCTGCTTTGCTTCTGTTGCTCAAGTCACTTTTGCTATCCTGGGTCCCTTCTGGTTCCATGTGAATTTTAGAACTGCTTTCTCTAGACCTGTGAAGTATGCTCTAGGTAGTTTTATTGGGACTGAATTGAGTCTGTATAACTGTTTTGGGACTATGGCTATTTTGAACATATTGGTCCTGCCTATCCAGCAGTAGGGGGACATTTTTTCATTTTCTGATGTCCTCATCAATCTCTTTTTTTTTTTTTTCTCGGTACTATAGTTTTCTTTATAGAGATCTTTTGCTTCCTTTGTTATATCAATTCCTAAGTATTTAGTTTTTCTTGAGGCTACTGTGAATGGTAATGTTTTCACGGTTTCCTTATCATGGGTTTCAGGAAAAGACACACTGTCATGATTCCCCTTCAATATCTCCCCTCACTTCAAATGCATTTATGCTGTCATTCTTGCCACTTTCTGAAGGAAATCTGGAAGTTCTCATTCACGAGTTTTTTGTTCTGCAGTTGTGGTGACCTTGATGTCCTAAATGGATTTTAAAAGAAGTTCAGCTTTGGGGAAGAACCTGAAGTCACATGGTGTCAGGCCCAGTGAATAACGTGGGTGAGGAAGGAAACACCAAAACCTTCTTACAAGGCTTCCTCTCAGCAGCATGGAATTGAGCACAGTATTCATCAGATTTTTAAATCACACCTCATAAAGATACTCAGGAAGTGAAACTCAGGAAGATGGACCCAGGAAATAGGACCCAGGAAGTGGGGCTCAGAAAGTGGGACTCAGGAAATAGGACACAGGAAATAGGAATCAGACAATGGGACTCAGGAAGAAGGGCTCAGGAAGTAGGACCCAGGAAGTAGGATTCAGGAAGAGGGACTCAGGAAGTGGAACTCAGGAAATGGAACCCAGGAAGTGGGACTCAGGAAGTAGGGCTCAGGAAGTAGGACCCAGGAAGTAGGAATCAGGAAGTAGGACTCAGGAAGTGGGACTCAGGAAATTGGACCCAGGAAGTAGGACTCAGGGAATAGGACCCAGGAAGTAAGAAATAGGAAGTAGGAATCAGGAAGTGGGACTCAGGAAGTGGAACTCAGGAAATGGAACCCAGGAAGTGGGACTCAGGAAGT